>PVIY010040014.1:0-22693 GCA_004026745.1 Myrmecophaga tridactyla
TGTCACCGCTCTCCCCTGCCACTCTCCACGCCAGCTGTGCTGTACCTGTGTCACTCCAGGAGCCTTGTCACAGCGGCTCACACTCCAGGACCTCATGCCCCTGCCCCCACCCCACCCCAACACCCCTTGGACTCCTCAGATCTGGCTAAGTGTCTTAGGGACCTTCCTTGCCCCATGGGTAAGGGTTTGGTCCCCTGTCAGTGCCCTGTATGTTCTCTGTCTCGTTAGCCGTCGCACACGAATGCACCGGCTCAGCTAACATGCTCATCTTCTCTGTGAAGACCACACCGTCCTGCCCAGCTGGGCAGCCCCCGACTAGGGGCACAGGGTCAGTGAGCAGGTGGGTGGGACCCAGAGACATTAGAGATGCCGACAAAGTCTGGAAGGAGCCAGTGACTCTGGGGCTGCAGTGGGGCGTTTTGGTGGCAGTTGAGGCTGGCGAGGCGAGCGGGCTGGACCAGAGTGGCCAGTGCACCTGCCGGGGGCTGGCCTCTGGCTGGTGGGTAGCCCCTGAAGGGTGACAAGCAACAGAGTACAGAGCAGCCAGGCTAGGTGTGAGCCTTAGAAAGGGCGCCCTGGCTCAGGATGGAGGGAAAAGAAGCAGGCAGACCAGCTAGGAGGCCACGTGTAAGGCAGACTAGAGAGGACAAGGCCCAGTGTATTTAGTTAAAGAAAACGTGTATTAGAAATAAGAAACTGGGGGTAAAATCCTGGGAAGGGGAGACTGACCTTTCCAGGACCTCCACGGACCCAGGCGCTTCTGCTGTCCTAGGAGCCCCTAAAGCTGCTTCTGCCTTTTGGGGACAGAAGGACGCTCTGTCCATCGCACTGGGCCTGGCTGTCCCCTTAGCTGCCCCGTGTCCTGGGCTAAGATGCCGAGTGCGCTGCTTGCCTGTGGACCCCGCCGCCCCTCTGCGACCTCGGATTCTGGTCCTTCGTCAGGCACAAGGTGGGCAGGCGCGGCTCCTGCAGGGACCCGGCAGGGGGTGGTGTCCTCCCGCCCCTGGGCTGTGGGGTGAGCTGGCCCCTGCTGATGGACTGGACTCTGTGCTCGTTGCTGGGTTCTTACTCTCGTCCTCCTGATGCAATCCTCCCCCCCCCAACACATACTGACTCACCCCAGTTTCCTGGCTCCCGAGGACAGGGCCCCTTCCTAAAACACTGAGCGAGAAGGGACCTGGTCTAGCGGTTTGGACTTTAAGGGTGAACTTTTACAGTAGTCAAGGGATGGCAGCTCATCTAAAGGGTCTCACTGCCCCAGTGAGGTAAATGTTTGAGGAACACTGTGCTAACAGGTGCAATTTATTATGTCACCGGGTGGTTGGCCCAGATGTGGAGAGAGAACCCACGGTGGGTGCTGTTCAACCGGGTGTGAACCCAGGCGTTTGCGTCCTTTGTGCTCTAACTGTGGAGCTGCCCAAAGCTGGTCCCGGCCCAGCAGGAAGGTTCCCTGTCATCTAGACCGGGGCAGCACACAGTGAACCACGGAAAGGCTCTGGGGCAGCCGAGCTGCTGATTGAGATGTTTTGGGCTCTGCAGCCTCTTGCGTATTTTCAGCGCAATCAGCCATACATGTGGGGTCTGGGGACGAGTCTGTCTTGGGTGTCTCTTGCGGCTATAATTCTGAGGATTTTCTATCATTCCTCACATCGAAATGCTGAAATTCCAGCTTTACTAGATGCCATAATCTCTGAGATCTGTGCAGCCCCCTGAAAACCAGGGGCTGTGGGGTGTAAGGACATTTTACAAATCCAGGGTTCCAGTTTTAAAATAGGAAATAAACCCATTGGAGTCTCTGAGTAATTCTACCATTCTCACCGAGATTTAAAATGTTTTGCAATTGAACAGTATCTTTTCTTATCTATAGATTGAGAGGTTCCCTTGTTGAAGAGTTTGGATGCCTCTGGGAATTGCAGTGACCTGCCCTTTTGAGTTCCCAATACTGGTTATTTGTGCTCTTTCTCTTTTTTTTAATTGGTCAATCTTGTCAAGAACTTATTAATTTATTGTTCTTTCTACACACTCAACTTTTGTTTTTCCTCTCAACTATCCTTTGCCTTTTTCTTTCATTAATTTCTGCTCTTGTCTTTATTATTTCCTTTCTCCCACTTTATTTGGGTTTAATTTTGTTCTTTTTCTGACTTCCTGAGATGAATTCTCAGATAATTGCCTTTCAGACCTTCTGCTTTTCTAATATACGAATTTAAAGCGATAAATTTCTCCTAGCCTAGCTTTAGCTGTATTCATATTGTGCTATCATATATTCATTATCATTCCATTTAAAATATTTTACAATGTCCGTTGTTACTTTTTTTTTTTTTTTTTGGCATGGCAGTCGGGAATCAAACCCAGGTGTCTGGCATGGCAGTCGAGAATTCTGCCACTAAGCCACCATGGCACCACCCTGTTATTTCATTTTTAACCCATCATGCTATTTAATTTAGAAATATTTGGGGATTTTTAAACTCATGTTTTTGTTATTGATGTCTAAGTAATTTTATGTGCTCTTAGAACACATTCCATATGTGAGGACCCACGGCCTGGGCCCCCTCCCCATGGAGAGTGAGACGCTGCACATGGCGCCCACATGACAATGGCAGAAGCTAAAGTCTCCTTGGTGGGGACGAGTGAACAGCTGCATTGTCAGCCACGTGTCTTGTGATGTGTTAAACTCCTCTCCCCGGTCACTGATGATGACAGCCCTCCCGACCCCTGGGCCTGAGACACTGGGGAAGCTCTGTCCTCACACGCAGGGAATGTCCTTGTCCTCAGCCCTCATGAGCTGCCCCCGTGCACCCCTGTCTCTGCAGAGCACTGCTTCCATCTTCCAGGCGGCCGCTGGGGACACCCTCCTATTTGTAAGTCTTAATAAAGCTCATGCTTGACTCTGAGCCTAGTGAGGTCTCAGGTCTTGGGGCTGTGCCGCCCTGAGCCCTTCAAGAGCTGCCATGGAACATGGTTTACTTTCGAAATGTGACAATTTGTTGAGATTCAATTTTTGGCCTGGCGTCTGGCCAATTTTGGTATGTCTTCCCATGCACACTTGAAAATAGTGTGTGCTCTGCACTTGTTAGGTAGCATATTTATATATATAATAAAAATACATAGGCATGTGCAAATGTATGTATGCACACCTACATAAAAATACCTATATGTCTAGATAGATGAATAGGTATCTCAGATCTTTTGTTCAAATCTTTCTACATTGTTACCTATTTTTGTCTACTTTTTCTATCATTCAGTATACCACTGTATTAACCTCTCTTACCAGGAGCCAGAGCTAGGCCTTAGTCTTTGCGAGTGCCAGCCTACTTCTGGTTTGCTTTACTCCTAGAGTCACAGTCCCTTATGACCTCCAAATGAAAGCCCGGGGTGTTTGCCGGAGCCCGATCTCCTTGGTGGCCCCTGGATGCTGGTGTCCCTGAGTCCCATGCGGCTGCCGGAAGCGCTGCTCGGCCACTTAGCCGCCCCTTCCCTGGGCAGCTGTGCGGCCTCTCGGCTGCTGCTTTACAGCTGACCAGGGCCCAGCGTCTCTGGGTCCCGACTCGCCGGAATCTCGGCCCATCTTGTAGCTCTTGGAAGACTTCAAACAAGTTTCATTTTTCTTAGTATTCATCCAGTTTTTCTAGTTGATTTTGGCAGAACAGGCTAGTCTGCCGTTGCTGGAAGTGGAAATCCCTTTTTAGAGAATTTTCATCTCTTGAAAAACACATGAGGATTTAAAATTTTTAAAATCAAGCAGAACTCGATCCCAGGAGGAAAGAAGTTACTTCTTCTCGTGGTTTGACAGAAAGCTGGAATCACAGGGTGCTTAAGTGATGACGTGTTGACTGAGGTTTCCCAGTTTGTGCCCCTCCTCCCCAATTTCGTTTCTTTAACACCAACAGTAACAAAGAAGAGCAACTAATTTCCCATAATCTCATCCTTAGAATACACCTGTTTGTTTTTATTCTTGGTGTGTGCTTTTATTATATGTCCGTTGTTGGTGAATGAATTCTACGTATGGTATCATAACCTATAATTTTTAAACTCAACATTACTTCATAAAGATTTTCTACCAGGTCAATATAATTCTAATTTTAAAAGCTGTGTCATTTAGCCTGAGCTGCCGATATGCTTGTATCAAAACTTACACAGTTGATTCTCATTATTGCTGGTAGTTACGTTCCTTACAGTAGCTGCTGACACTGAAGCAGGGATGCCCAACTGTTGTCCTAGAGGCGGTAGAGGCCTAGGGCCCCACTTCTGGCCACATTCTTGCCAAATGACCAACACATAACCTCATTGCTTTTATTGTATACTATAACATATATACAAAGCAAAGAAAGAAAAAAGCAATAGTTTTCAAAGCACTCTTCAACAGGTAGTTACAGGACAGGTCCCAGAGTTTGTCATGGGCTACCATTCCATTATCGCCGATCACTCCTTCCAGCTGCACCAGAGCACTGGAGGTCAGAAAGATTATTAATATGGTGTGGTAGTTAGATTCAGGTGTCCACTTGGCCAGGTGAAGGCGCCTTGTTCTGTTGCTGTGGACATGAGCCAATGGTACGTGAACCTCATCTGTTGCTGATCACATCTGCAGTCGGCTAGGAGGCGTGCCTGCTGCAATGAATGACGTTTGACTTAATTGGCTGGTGCTTAAATGAGAGACTCAACGTAGCACAGCCCAAGCAGCTCAGCACACCTCATCTCAGCACTCGCAGCTCAGCCCAGGCCTTTGGAGATGCAGAAAGAAATCACCCCAGGGAAAGTTGTTGGAACCCACAGGCCTGGAGAGAAGGCCAGCAGAGATCGCCCTGTGCCTTCACACGTAAGAAAGAACCTCAGTGGAAAGTCAGCTGCCTTTCCTCTGAAGAACTAATAAAATAAATCCCCTTTTATTAAAAGCCAATCCGTCTCTGGTGTGTTTCATTCTGGCAGCTAGCAAACTAGAACGTACAGTGACTCAGCAGCCTCACTTGTTTGTTAAATCCCATTCTCTCTGTTTTACTTCCTCCTCTCCTGATCCTTCTCCCAATCCATAGGGATCTTTGGGTGATGCCTATTCTGGCTTTTTCAAGCTGAGAAGAGGTGTCCACACAGATGTCATCAATTGAAACTCTTGGAAAACCTGGTCCCTCTGGGTTTCAGGATTCATCTGACCCAGGAACCCTCTGGGAGTCATAACTTTGTTTTATGTGTTTTTCTGTTTAAAGATACTTTGTTTAATGCATATCATTGATTTATTAACACGGAGCTCACACCGACAGTACTGTGACTCCTGCCGGAAAGAAACTTATCTAACACTTGTATTTTCTCCAAGAAGTCACAGCCTTCTTGTGCTGGGAAGCGTGAGGCAGCGCCTCAGCACTGCTCTCAGGAGGCGTTTTAGACAGCAAAGTCAACAGCAGGGACAAAAATGCAGGAAATGTGGCACTAAATACACCACAAAAAGGACACGTTTACAGCATGAGAGCTAGAACCAGAAGGCAAAGCATCGCCTTGTTTGACTTCAGCTGGAAATGTGCACATCGGACCTGTGCAAATCCACAGATGCCCGTGGAAGCGCGGTGAGTACTGATGTGGAGGCTACAGATACATTTTAGCAAGTAAGCAAATTCGCAAATATGGGACCTGCAAGCGGTGACATTGACGGCATTTGCTATTTACAGTTGCCTGTGCATCTACTGATTTGACAGAGGTCTTCATGTTTAAAGTTCGGTTTATCGTAAGTATTTAAAAATGACTTTCTTCTAAAAAAACACGCTATTTTATTTCTTACCCAAGGTTTCATTTTTACACAGCTAAAGCTGTCATTTTTTTCCCTTTGTGATTTCTTCTATTGCAGGGAAACAGAGCTGGGGCTGGCTCCCTGCATTTGCTGAGGATGTATCTTAGAGTTCCCACAGACTCGGAAAGTCTGGTTATTGTGCTAAACCACCCCAAGAATAATGAGATGCAGGTCTGGAGGGGCAGCGACGGGCCTTGTCCCCCGCATCGGGAGGCTCTCCCAGCTCGTGGCTCCTGAGTCGGCCCTCCTGTGGTGTGGGATGTGACAGAGGCGCAGAGAAGGGACTTGGGAACGACAGAGGCCAAGGTCGTTAGGGGAGCTGGGCAAGCGGTGCTCCTGCTGAAAGGTCCTTCGAGCCTGGTGGAATCGGGAAGGGAAAGACGTGGGTGAGAAGGCCGGTGAGTAGGATTTGTCAGTGGAGAAATGAGGGGAGGGAGCTTTAGGCAGAGGGAAAAGCATCTTCCAAGACGCTGAGGCTGCAAGGGCTGCGTGTGTTCCCAGAGGGCAAGTGAGGCCTGTGGAGCGTGGGGGACAGAGGACGCGTGTGGCAGGACTGGCCAAAATGCAAGGCGGAGTCTTTCTTACCCCCTTGCCCGATCAAAATTCTTTTCCAGGCGCCAACATCAGCAAGGGAGGGCTGGGAGAGGTTTGGCTCTCGAAGGGCTTTTGCATTTTCATCCAAATTAGTCCTACAGGTATAAGACACAAGAAACGTTTTGTATTCCAGACCACCAGCTTCTCCTCTCTGGGGAGAACCATTTGTTTTCTTTTCCTTTATTTTGCAATTGGGACTCATAAAAAAAAAGTATTGCTTAAATAGGCACAGAGAATCATGAACATTTTCATTAGCCAGTTAATGAGAACTTCTGAATCATTATTAAGAGATGCCAAATAGGCTCAGATCAGGGTTTGGAAGTTGCAAGGGGCTGTTTCAAGAACTCAGATATCTGTGTCGTGCTGTCAGGCTGGACAGTGCCGCTCGCGTGGAAGTCATTGGATTACTGCTAATTAAAGTTAGGAACTCGAAGTCTCAAAGCAGAGTATGGCTTCTTTATTTGTTCCTTAAAGGGAAAATAAAGGTGAATGAACCCATCGTTTTCCTCTGTACAGTGAACTTCCGCCATTGCTAGTTCTCTCTTTCCCTGGTGCTACGCATGCCCACATTCGCCTTTACTTTTGTTCTTGAGAACTGCCCAGTTCGCCCAAAATATGGCCTCGGAGTCTTTGCAGCGTGACATCACAATCGGTGTGCTCTAGGTGGGACTAAACCTATTTACTGCTGTGTAGGGAGCAATGACCCTTATCCAGGCGGGACTCTGGCCTTTGACCTTGGCCTCTGGGCGATGACCTCTAGGCCCTTGAAGATGTCACACTTACAGGAATCTCGTGGTTTGCCTGGGGCTTTGGGCTGGCCCCAGAGAGACAGTGACCTCGGGTGGGGGCTTGGGCTCCCCAACAATTTGACTTGTGGGGACTGGGTCACCCGAGGGCAGCGGCTTCTGCAGGGGCTGAAGGCAGAGTTGGGCCCCATGGGCAGTCCATCAGGCACCTGGGGACCCCGTGTGTCCCGTCACGTGCATACGGGAAGGTAGCTGTTGCGACTCCCCAGAGAGGACAGTGGGGTGCTGCCTCTGGCATGACCCCAAGAGCCGCCCTGCACGTCTTCCCTGGCTGATTTCGCCTGTGCCAGCCCCCGTAAGGAGCCCCCATAAGAAGCCCCCATAAGGAGCGGTCATAAGGAACCGTCATAAGGAGCCCCCGTAAGGAGCCCTGGATGAGGTAACAGCCTTCCCTGGGCTCTGAGCGTCTTCTCGTGAGTCTTCACATGTGAGGGGGCTCTGGGGACCCCCGAGTGCTGCTGAAGTCAGGAGATGGGCCTGCGCACACTGGCCGGCCAGCGCTGATGTCGCCTTGGCCCGGCACTGACACTGCGTTCTCCTCGTTATTACTTTTTTCCGACACTGGAAACCCTCTGCTTGAACACAGTTCTCCTGCTCGGTAGCCTGCGTGAGCCCCCCCAGCAGCTGCCCATGCACGGTCTCTTTCTCCCTTCCCGTATGTCACCAGCGAAAAATCCTTCCACCCCCACAGAACACAAACACCCGTGCAGAGTATACCAGCAACAAATCACCTGCACAGTCTTTTCCAAATCTGAGGAGTCCAGAAAAAAAAAATCGAAGAAACCATGCCCTTCTCAAAAGATTATCCCTGCCGGTGAGATCTCCTCGAGATATTTTTAAAGTGTAAATGATATTAAAGAGATAGCCCTGGAATGGCCCCAAGTCCTGGCACAAACAGCTTTTCCTTACAAAGCACCTGTCTGAACTCACATCAGACGCGTTGCGTTATGAAAATAGTGCATGCCTGTTTACTGTAACAACAGTCCCCAAATATACAGTAAGTAAAATACTCCTCTCTTTTCCAGTTCCCTGAAGGAAATTGCTGTTAGATGTTTAAGTCTTTCTTCTATACATGTGGGTATTCTGTCTGTGCATTGGGAGAATTTTCTTAGGCAAGAAAGAAACTGTACCATGTATATTATTTTGTTGTTTGCTTATTTCCCTCTGTGTCTGTGCATAGATATTATGCTTGCATGTCTATATTTACAGTTCTACTCCATTCTTCTAGTTGCTGAATAATTTTTCATATGTGGTGTAACACAATTATTGAACTATCCTAAAATTACTGGACTTTTATAATATTATGAATAGTGCTATAAGGGCCAGATTTGTACATATTTACTTGTGTACCCATATAGTTATGTGACTTTACAGGTGAGATAACCAGAAATGAAATTTGGGCATCTAAATGTAGATCTTAGAAGAGTTTATAAGGGTATGCCCTTCATTCTTAATGGATATCATCAGTCTTTTTGGCTTTTGCTAAATAACAATTTTGTTTATATTTTGGCTTTCTTTATCTTTTGCATTTCCCTGATCTCTAGAGAAATTAAACATTTACTAGGCATTTGTATTTCTTCTATAAATTGCTTGTTCATATTATTTGTTCACTTTTCTATAAAGCTTTTTTATTGACTTAAATGTGTTCTTTGCATATCTTATTATACTATTGATTTTTTTAAGAAATATTCACCAAACACCCTCTATAGACTCAGCATTCTTTGTGGTGCTTAAATAGAATAAAGTTTCCACAACCTTCTGCAGGGGTGTGTGTATGAGGCAAAAATATATGTGAATGTAAGATATTCCCGGTGGGGATAATCGCTGTGAAGCCGAACAGAAACGGATGCGGGGACTCGAGAAGGGTGCAAGGGGCCTGTTTTACAGGGTATTCGGGGAAACACCTCGCCTCGGTGACAAGGGCCTTGAAGGAAGCGAGGGAGCACCTCTGCAGCCTCTGGGGGAGGAGCGACGGGAGGAGTCGGGAGAGGGGCCTAGAGTCCGCTTGCAGGAGGGAGGGGCTTGGGCTTGAGTACAGGTGGAGGGGCTGGAAGCCCACCCCGGAGCAGAAAGGGAACAAGCATGCACGGAGCAGATCCAGGTGGCCGGGGGGTGGGTGTGGGGCATCTTGGAATGAACTTCTGATCGCGCCTATTTTCTTGATGAAAAAAGAAGCAAAGTGTTCAGCTGAGAGGAGAGGAATGGCCTGTGGGTGCAAAGGGAGGGGGCAAGGGAATTGAGCGTGCATGCCCGGGACTGGAATCTAAAATGGGTGATGGGAAGAATAAAGGAATGGGGAAAGCTGGCTGAGGCCAGGGCTCCAGCAGGAGGTGGGGGGGTTGCTGGGGGGAGCTGGCACCGGGCGCAGACAGAGGCTGAAAGGGAGCTGACTGCACGGGGACGTCCGGCCCAGGGATTGTCCACGGCAGCCACGTGGTGGAATCACCAGGGGACGTTTATGTGGACAGCCCCCCAGCCCCCCAGTATCCGGTGTCCATTGGGCTTCGGTGAGACGCAGGCGAGTCTAATGCGCAGGCGGAGATGAGTGTCGCGGGTCGCGTGTGGCATCAGGGGGCCGAGAGGCCGGTGGCGTCGGGAGAAGCTCTGCGGCGTCCCCGGTTTCATTTTTCCTGTGGTTTTCCTGCGCTTCCCAGTGAGCCCTCCCATGGGACGAGCCGGGCTCAGCACTGTCATCCCGGGTCTGTGTGCGGCAGTCTCTCCCCTTTCGGGGTGCTCTGTGCCGGGTGCCACTTCGGCTGCTCTCCCTGCAGCCCCATCAAGGTCTCGTTCATGGGCGGCCACTCTGGACTCTCTCATCCGACACTACAAATCGGGAGCCAGCTGTATCTGGTCATTGCAAATTAGTGGATAAAACGCCTTTATGCTATTTGATTTTGCCACCCTCTTTAGAACTGTACAGTATCTACTTTTTTAAAAAAATTTTTATTCTGAAATATAACTTGCATAAAAAAAGCAATACATTTCAAAGCACGTTGCAATAAGTAGTTATTTCAGGCTTTGGTATGTGTTACAGTTCCCCAATGTTAGGATTTCCTTCTAGCTGCTCCAAGATGCTGGAGACTAAAAGAAATATCACAGTATCTAATTTTTAGCAGAAAACTTTTGCAATGCCAGGTCAGGTGGGAGCAGCCAGGCTTGAACGTGAGGCAGAGGTACCTGCCAAGGAAGCACAGGAGGACGAATCTGACAAGTGGTACAATGATTTTATCCCAAATGCTGCAGGCTGAAGGCAAGGAGGCCACAGGGCAGTGAAGATGAAAGGATGAGGCAGCATGGCTGCGGGTGCCGGCTGCTCAGGCTGTCAGGGGGCCCGGCCAGGCCACTGCTGGCCTGGAGGAGGGTGGGGGGCAGCCCCGGCTCAGCCTGGGCTCACCTGTCCTCATTCGGGGCAGTGGGGTCTCTGCTCTCTCCCAGCCCTGCCTTTGACCAGGAAAACAACTCCAAACTCCACATTTGGAATTGAATTGTCCCATGACAAAGGATACTTTACCTCCTCCTCAGTTTCCTGTTCTTTCTTAGATTTAAATGAGGAAAGAATCGGGACAGTTGGGTCTGATTCTTTACATTGGCCTCTGCTACCAGCAATGCAGTGTGTGCACCCGTGCAGAAGGCTCCTTCGTCACATAGGCTGTTTGAAGTGTGGAGTGATGACTCTAGAGAGTGACTATTAAAACATTTAAAATAGGCACAATTAATGTATAGTTTTAGCAAATTAAAGGAAAGGAGGGTGTATTAGCTGGGGTTCTCTAGAGAAACAGACTCAGCAGGAGCTATCCGTAGATATAAAATTCATAAAAGTGTCTCACATAATGTGGGAATGTAAGGGTTGAAGGTCTGTAGGGAGGGTACAAGCTGCTAAGTCCAGTGAAGTTCCTCAGTGAACTCTCAGGAGAGGCTGGCTGGACAACAGTGAAGACGGAAGAGTCCAAAATCTGCAGGGCAGGCTGTGAAGCGGCGATTCCAGTGGAGGGTCTGGATACACTCTTGGGAGAGGCTCACCGGCTGAAGCAGGGAGACAGCCTGTCTCTTCAGAATCCTCCTTAAAAGGCTTCTGTGATTAGATTAAGCATCACTCATTGCAGAAGACACTCCCCTTGGCTGATTACAAATGGAATCAGCTGTGGATGCAGCTGATGTGATCATGATTTAAGTCCATGAAATGTCCTCACAGCAACAGAGAGGCCAGCGCTTGCCCAACCAGGTGAGCGGGCATCACCATCTGGCTAAGGGGACGCATGAACCTGACCATGACAGGGTTTTTCATACCAAAAGTTATCCCCGAGTTGTTTGCCTGCTTCCTGCTAGCTGCCCGCCTCCACCAGCGCAGCGCGTGCCCCTTGGCCCACAGGGACGCGGCCTCGCGTTCTGCTTGGGCCCCTCTGGCTTTCACACTGCAGCCTCATTCCCAGAAGCCCCTCAGCCTCCAGCAAGTGGCGATGGCTGGTGAGGAGGGGGTGGCCAACAGGCGAAACCCACCGGTTACGTCGCCTCCATCCTCAGTCAGCGTCTGAAGGCGGCGTTCACACGAGGAGAATCAGCCTTCCTGCGCGCATCTTGTGGGCTGTCCCAGGTTACCAAAAGGTGGTTCCGTTGTCCATCAAAATGGGGCGACACGAACACAGTGAGAATTAAGAAGTAAAAATGTACAAACTGCGTGGCGGTCTCCGCACACGGACGCGGCGAGTTCCCGTATCAGCTCAACATCCATTCAAGACCTTGTTCATGATTTCAACTCATTTCTTCACCCTTTCCTCAGCAAACATTTCGCCAGACTGATGTGACTTCATAACGACAGGTTTGGAAATACCCAGACAGCGCCATTTCATAGAGAGCTGTCCACCGAAGCACGAGTCCCCTGTCACCCCCGACAGCTGCCTGGTTCTCACCCACCGCGCGGCCAGCCCAGCGTTCCGGGCGCCCGCACACCTGCAGCCTTCACGTTCACTGCCGCCCGGGAGCAGGCGAGGCAGGTGCCGTCAGCCTCAGTGGGCGCTGAGGACGCGGAGCCCGGCGGATTCAGCGGCTCTGGCGGGCCACGCAGAAGCTGCGAGGCAGAGGGAGGGTCTGAACTCGCGTCTCCGGGCCCAGTGCCATCCTGCTGCCCACTTCCCAGCTGAGCCAGGGGCTCACTCCCAGGAAGAAAGGGGGAGAGGGGACCGGCCAGTCACACCTGTGGGCAACGCGGCACCAGGGGAGCTCCTCTGCTCACTTCCTCTCAGTAAGAGCAGTGCTGGGAGCACAGTCACACCTGCGGGCGACGCGGCACCAGGGGAGCTCCTCTGCTCCCTTCCTCTCAGTAAAGAGCAGTGCTGGGAGCACAGTCAGACTTACAGGACGACCCCTTTCCTTGGACCTCACCATCTCCTATGAACAGCAATCTGTCTTCAGATGTTCCCAGCGTGAAAATCAACATGGAAAAACACATTGTGAATCCTTCCACAGTGTAAAGAATATTTGGGACAGAAAAAGATTAAGAATGCAGTTCTCCCCTTGGGAACTAAGCACTTTGGAGGTGAGATAATGAACAAACAATGGTGCTTCAAAATGACAAAGGCCAAGAAAGGAGGAGGGCGTTTTACTTCCGACAACCTCAGCAGGGCAGCCCCGGGGGGTGGGCTTGGACCTGAGCTGGGCCTGGACGGGCCAAGAGGCATTTAACTGGAGAATGTGGGAAATACTGCAGGTGGCAGGTCCTGTGTGGGGGAAGGCCGGGGAGAAGGACACAGGGGCAGGTGGGTGGATCCGGTGGGGCGTGGGGCTGCTGTGTTTGTTCTGTGGCGCGTGGAATGCCTTGCCCAGCTCTCCATAGCCTTGTGTCCTACACCCGCCTTTGTTCGTGCAACCTGCCTTCTCCCAAGACGCCACCCCAGGGAATTATATACCTGGCAGTTTGGAAACAAAGGTAAACAACAGGTAGACATAGCCTGAAGTCAGAGTAAGCTGGTGGTAGCTGCAGAGCCCTGCGAGGAAGGATGGTCTGGTTGCAGCTGCGAAAGCCTAGAGGGAGGTGGGAGCTCATTCGGGTTCCTACACTCCTTTTAATATACTTTTCCTGATCATCGCAGCATACCTGGGCGCACAGGTGAGTACCTCCAAGCAGCCAGAGCTGAGTTCTCAGTTAAAAATCAAAACTCTCAGGGACCGGGGCACCTAGAAATGGCCAAAGTTATGGGCAAACAGGCTGCCTTCCATTATTAACATGACCCCAAATGATTGCTGATTCTGGCTTCCCTTAGAAGATTGTAACATTTTTGGCCTGAATTTGAGCCTGAATGTAAGGGCATCTGATAGGTATGAATTGAAACAGCCATACATGCAAAAGAGACGGCAATGTACATGTACGTCAGACGATGTGCATTGCATCTGATGTGGAAATGAACATAGAACCCATCGTCACCAATGAGACCAATCATAAAACGTTAACTAGTTTTAATAGAATTGGGAACATGGTCCTAATAGCTTGTGTCTGTGCTCATAAGGGAATATGAACTTCATGAAAGCAGGACCTCGTCCCTTGTTCCTGCTGTGCCCCCCAAACCTGGACATTCTGCCAGATTAGGGGTTGCAGGACTGAATAATTCTAAGTAGCGGAAACGACATGGCTAGACTCTTAGCAGTTAGCCTGGAACACATCTCCTTATCCTCCTCACTCCTGATTTTACTCAGTGCTTTCCAGGCTTTTCCTTGAGAAAAGTGGTGTTTGAGGAGGCTACAGAAACAGACCCACACTCGCTCCCAATCCCTAAACTGGCGACACTTAGTGATGATCTGCTCCGTGCCCTCTTGCTGGTTTGCATCTGATTCTCGATATCTCAGTTTCTGCCCAGTTCCCCCCCCAACCCGCCCCAGGTCATTGGGGCACCTCTGGCTGGGGTTTCTGCACCCCCCAGCTGAAATCGGGGGGCTGGCGTGTGCAGCGACGCAGCTGCCCACACCCCGGCCAGCAGCGGCCCTGGGCTCTACTCCAGGGCTTCTGGGGGGGACTGACTCATTCCCCTGAAAGCCACTTGTGCAAACTGGTCTCCCAGGCCCTGGAAGTGCCCTGCTCTCTATTGTAAAATAGTCTAAAAAACGCGCTTCTCGCTGGGTTTGTTTTTCTTTCGCATCACCCTGCAATCTGAGTCCGTGCACATGGGACAGAACCCTGAACCCAGCGCCAGACTGTACCCGGAAGTCGGCTCCACCGCTCCCAGGCGCCACCCCTCAGCTGGGCACAGACGGTCCCTGGGAAGGGTCCCAGGGGACTGAGGCCAGAGGAGGGAGGCGGTGGGGGCTGGTGGAGCGCCCCGAAGCCCCCGCGCAGGGCCCCCCACGCCCTCGTCTCTTGCTGGGACTCTCCTAAGGCTCCCACGAACGGCCTGTCTGGACACGGAGCAAACACAGCAGGGCCTCGGGCAAGGCTTCCGTAGTCAATTTGGCCAAATTCATAAATTAAGTTGAAAATTTGATCCTGCTTGCTGCCAAGCAGGGCTAATTAATTTCTGTAGAGACTGGTGAGCAGGAAGCACATTATTCACATTATTTCATCAACAATTAATTCACTAGGCTCAGATTCATTAGTTTCCTGGCATTTGCCATCCTAAACAGTGTTGGGAAGGTGTTTGCAGAGGGCGCCTGGCTATTTTAAGCCTCCTGGAGAGCAGCTTAGGCGCAGCTGCCTGCCGCTGGCTCGGCCCGCCCCTGGAGAGGGCTCGTTAGGGACTGTTTGGCAGCCACGGGAGTCTGGCCTGGGTGATGCTCCCTGCCTCCCTGGTACTTTCTGGAGCTTTGTGGCCTCTCTGGCAGGGTGAAGCCATGCTCCAGGCCCCACGTTAATGGCTGCTTCACTAATGAGCTTCAAAAGGGCCCCAGGACTCTCCCAGGAATAGAAGCTGGAAGAGATGGAGCTCCAGCTCAGCCTGCCTCCAGGGGCCTCCCCCAACCTCTGCTGTCCTCCTCAGATCCCCTCCAGACCAGAGGCCCTGAGTTCTAGAATCCAGAGCCAGGGGTAGATTTTGGAGCAGTTCACTAGTCAATCAGCAGGCACCTGATTGCAATAATGGGGTGCAATCAGAGAAGGCTTCCTGGAAAAGGAAAAATATACATAAACGTTCCACTGGAATGCAAGCTCCTAGCACAGATCCTGACACATAGTTATTGCTCAATAAAAATAAAGGGAAGAAAGAAAGGGGAGAAGAGAGGAAGGGAAGAAAGGGAAAGTAGTTACTGGTTTGCGTCTGAGTTACCCAGAGAAAGGAGAAATGGGCTGGGGCTGCAGTCAGAGCCATGGTGTAGAGTTTGCACAGGTGTGCACGGCACATCTCTGGGGGCACCAGCCACATCTACGCAAATGTTTTGAGGACTGGGCAGTGCCCAAGTACACAGCTACACCCAGCACCCTAGGGACTCTGAGATTAAAGAGCGTTTCAGGCTGAGGACACAGCACGTGTGAAGGCCTGGTGCTGACGAGAACTAGAAGAGTGGAGGAGCGGAAGAGGCTCTGCGGAGCTGGGAGAGCCGTCCCTTGGCTGGGTCTCCACGAGGCGGAGCCTGTGTTTTCTCCATCTCCGTGTCTTCCCTGGGGCTCCCATGGTACAGACGCAGCCGGGACTCACAGTCCAGCCGAGCGCAACATGGGAGGAGCGCGCTGTCCGGCCCCGGACGGGAGAAGAGGTGGACAGCAATCCCAGGACCGTGCTGCGCCCCGAGGAGGAGAAAGAGAATGTCCAACATGGCCAAGCTCTCCGATTTCCTTTTAGACTTTTAGGGAATGGGGGCATAAGTTTATGATGACCGTACTGTGTCAGAGTGTCAAAGCCAGAAAGGGCCACCATTTGGTCTTGTCTTGTCCTCTTTTTACTAATGGGGAGGGCAGGGCCCAGAGAGGGAGAGAAAGCCACCCAAAGTCGCCCAGCCCATGAGCCAAGGGACCAGGGCCTGGCCCGGCCTGGCTTTTGGAAGCTCCTGCCTCTAAGACAGCCTCGGCAAACAGCCCCGGCCCATGCTCGAGGGCTGCTCTCCAGGGCAGTGTGGGGCCAGCTGCGGTGGGCATGGGGAGGGCCTGAGAGGGCCAGTGCTCCGGCCTGTGGGGCGCCCTGGTCCAGGCCTGAAATCGCCGTCTGTTCACTGTAGGCCCCTTCCTCAGTCGTGTGGCCCCCACACTCTTGCCAGACAAGGCCCTCGACCCTGGAGAGCACCCGTGGTGCCGGCTGGCTGAACGGACCTCGTGGGGACAAATGAGGTGACGCGGTTTGGAGAGAGGGATGTGCAGGTCCTGAGCTCCCAGGGAAGTGCTGCAAACTGGGACGGGCACACATGTGGCTGTGTGGCAATGGGTACCTTTGCTCAGGCTGGCCACGGGCTCGCACCCAGAGAGGCATCATGGACTCACCCGCGGGCTCCACCCCGTGAGCAGGGAAGGCCAGGGAGAAGCCCCGTCAGGAAATTCTGGCTCCGATTCTTGGCAGCGGCCGTGTGCTTTACACCCTCTGTGCATTTCCTTCTGCTCTGTGCATAGTAAACTATTGTGACTAAAGCAGGCCCCGGCCCACGGGCGGGCAAGTCGGGGCCCCAGACAGCAGCTGCCCTCAGCAGCCTGGACTTGCGTAGAGCCTGTGTCTCTGCAGAAAAACACTCCGTCCCCTGCACTTGCTTTCCCAGGAGGGCTTTGCTCATTACCGCTTCTCCATTTCCCCTGGTGTTGACAGACACGGGGGTTTGCAAGTGTTTACTATTGCAAGCTCCGACAACGGCGAATAGGAAGAGTCTGCGTTCAAAGTGGGATAGTTCACTTGAGAGACTCCTCGTCACAGGTCCATTTGTGGGAGACACGTAAAAATGGGGGGGCCTCTGCAGTCGGGCTGGAAGCTGGGCAAGTATGTGATGCAAATAGAAGGTTCCAAGGAATGTCTGTTAGATTGAGAATGATACAAAATGAAAGGACGATCAAGGGGAACCTGTAACGACTTCCTGAGGGCTCACGGGAACAAGGGGTGCTGATCCTGCGGGGTGACCGCTGGATGGGGGGTCCCTGGGAGCTGGGCTTGGAGCAGCTCAGGCTGAGGCCCCGCGGGAAGGGGAGGTGCCCTCTAAAGAGCAGCACCCACCAGCCTGCAGCCCCCAGAGGCGGACGAGGTGCCTGAGGCCTGGACAAGGGCGGCTTCACCCCACCTCGGCCAGGGGGGCACCGGGCCATGGGGGGCTGCTGGCCCAGGTCCAGGCTGGGGGTGCGAGGAGCGACTTAGAGTGATGGCAGGAGCAGGGGCTCTTCAAGCTCCAAGAGCAGGGTCCGAGGCAGGGAACCGGGCCACAGGAGAGAGGTCCAGAGGCGAGGAGCCCTGCCACCCCATGCCCGGCTGCCGTGCCGCGTCTGAAGAGCACGAGAAGAAACAAATCAAACAAGTGGAGGGGTGGAGCAGGTGGGTGAACGGAGGAGTCAAGGCGTGTTAACATCCAGTTCTGAGCTCTGTTTTTTTGGAAAATGGGGAAATAGGAGTGAAGAAAATTCTCATTGTACAAGAGTGAGAATTCTCCCAAAGTGCAGGAGAGTCCATGAAAACATCTATAAAATGATGATGATGGTGGTGATAATAAACGTTAATTAAATGCTTATACGTGTGACACAGAGTGCTTAAATCTTCCCAAAAGATCTATGAAGTTTTATTGCTATTATCCCCATTTTATGGGTAGAGAAATGGAAGCTCAGAGAGGCTCAGTTACTTGCACAAGGTAGGAGAGCAAAAACATAACTTCTGAAAGATTTTTGTTGCAAAAATATATTACACATCACATCTGCTTTATTTGCTTTATAAAATTCAGAAACATTTTCAAGACACGAAAATTAAGATGAAGGAAAAAATACGAAGCTGGATGAAATAAAGATAAAAGATTGTGACTCCAAGACGTTATGGTGGCATTTGAAGCCTTAGAAGCAATGAAGAGTGAAACCGATAGTGGAGAAAACAAAAACAGAATTGGTTTCTTCACCCGCTGCGGGCAGGAGTGTGGGGTGGACGCGGGGTGGCGGGAAGGGTTCGGAGTCCCTAGACGGCCGCCGAGCCGGGGCTTCTTCGCTGAAGTACGCACAGTTCTCGTCAGCCTGGAAAGGTCTGGATTTGGACTTGCACTCGGGGAGCTTCTCTTCTCATCCAGTAACAGGAATGGCTCCTGTAGAGCGAGGTCTGCGGTGTGGTGAGTTTTACAGACGAAAGCTAAACCCATCTAAAAAGCCCAGCGCATGCCCGTCCTGGGCGGCCCACGCCTTCCCGGCTCCCCGGCCGTGTAGCTGGGGTGGGTTTGCCCCTCCCGACCCCTCCCGGGGTCTGCGGCTCCCTTTTCACTGCGGGATTGAAAGCCCAGCTGCAGCAGCTGCTTCTGACCTGCGGGAGACCGTGTGCGCTGCCCGGGTCAGAGCGGCGCCGAGGACTCCGAACGTCGTGGGGCCCCTGCATTAAGCTGTCCCTGACGTTCACGCCCACCCAGGACCTTCCTGCAGCACGAGCCTTTTTCCCTTAAATGAACTTGGTTGGGTCTTCTGTCCTTTGTAACCAGGAACGCCAGCTGATCCGAGGGCAGAACGGTCAGGACTGCAGCACCGGCCGTCTGCTCTGAGGGCCTGCGCGGTTGGACACAGCATTTAGGACCTTCTCCATAAGGTACATTTTAGCACCATCAACAGAAGGAAAATCAATGAGCTGCATGTAGATGGGACATACATAAACAGAACTTCATTTGCTTGTGCTTTCAGTGTTTCAATTGTCTTGAGAGCTGCTTCATGGCTTACCGCCTCTCAGGGCGTCAAAGACCAAAGGAAATAAGGGGCTGAATGGAGGCGACAGGACGCGTCTCCCCGCCAAGCCCACCCGGTCTGCACAGGGGTCTGCCTGTTTCCACGTGGCAGAAGCCGGGCCTCCCTCCCTGCCAGAGGCCCTGGGGCTGTGTTAAGGGAGATAAAGAAACAAGAAGAAAAGCCCCTGGCTCGTTTAGAAGCATTGTTCCATCACTCCCCTTGCTCAGCCGCGCTGCCTCCTTCTAGCTCCTTAAGTGCTCCACCTCGCCCTGCTTTTTCCTTGCAGGTCACCAGCTTCCCACTGATACATCTGGGTGAGGTCAGGCTCCCCCTGGGCTGCAGGGGCTGCAAGCAAGGGTCACGGTGGCTTCCCTTCCACTCCACACTCAGCCTGGCGACAGAGAAGCACTCGTTGAATAGATAAATAAATGAACATATGAAAGAATGCTCCTCACTTTTGGGGGGTTAAGAGGGTAAAAGAATGAGTTTCTTCATTCACTATTTTTGTCTGGGTTTTTTTCTTTTTCGCATGGGCAGGTTCTGGGAATCGAACCTGGGTCTCTGGCATGGCAGGTGAGAATTCTACCACTAAGCCAACATCACAGCACCCCAGGTTTTTTTTTCCCCTAATGCTTTTTAAAAAATAAATGCTTGATATTTTATCATTTTTAACTTTGGTTCTATTTTTCTTCAGAGGAGGGTAGGGGAGCAGAGAGAGGAATGCCCAGAGCCCCCCGTGGTGGGGAAGCAGGGACTTGGTTTTACCTGGCAGCTGGTTCTGGTTCATCTTTCGTTTTTGGATCCTGGACGGGGCTATTTGTTCAAGGGAAGGAAAGCCATGTTGATTCTACTTCGGAAGGGAACTTGACAGCGGCTGCCTGGAGGTGTCATTCTGATTTGTCATTCTGATTTGGGGTAAAAGAGCCTTAATATGTCTCCCCTGCTTAGATCTTTCCAATTTGCAATTACCTGGAGATCCTGGAGAACTATAAAGGGAATGGAATGGGAAATGGAGAAAAACAGCCTTTTTTCTCTTTAATCCTGAGTAAAATGCTTTTCAACAAGTGAGGAATAAAGTAAACTGTACCTTCTCCTTTGGGGGGGGAATACGTGCATCCACTAACCAGTCTGTAATAACATACAATGTGCCACAGTGTAGGTACAACGAAGACGGAGGGTCCCAAACTGTCGGCCCAGGACAGGAACAGGCAGGGTGACAGATGCCCACCTGGCAGCCTGGCTGGCCTCCCCGCAGCCTGTCCTGTCCCCTCCTCCTCGGGGTCTCTGCCTCCTCCGGCCACCCTAAGCCCACATTTCACACATGCCCCCCCCCCCGCGCCACCCCCACTTCTGGGCCAGTTCTGTTGGATTCTCAGATCTGAACGTAGATGTCTCTCCCTCTGGAGAACCTCCCCTGAGCGCAGACCCGAGGAAGTGCCCCAGGGTCCCGCCCGTGCCCGGGAACGCCCTGGCTCACCCCGACACCGAGTGCAGCACACCCGCCCCTCCCGAGGCCGCCCCGGGCCTGGTGCCTGCGGGGCACAGGGGTCTCGAGGGGCACTCCCTGAGCCTGACCTAATGCAAGCACTGAGACATCCTCAGCAGCTGCCTCTGTGGGCAGCTAAGGCTGATTTTTTTCCTTCTTTCTCCTTTTCGGTATCTTTCAAATTTTCTACAATAAGCATGCATTATTGTAATGACAGAAAACGACAGAGACCTTTCAATTGTAAAATATTAGGAGAGAGCAGGTCAGGGCAATATCAACAAAAATTCTTCTTTCACAGAAAACCAAGGGAACTTCACCTGCATTTCTTACATCTTTTAAGACCTGGTGGTGGTGTGTGGGGGGGCAGATATCAAGTGCTCCTGCGTGCACAAAGCCACACGAGGGGAGAGGAGGCGCGGCCTGGTTAGCACTGGTGGATGGATCTACTGGGGTTGCTGGACACGGGGAACCCCTGGGGGGAGGGGGAGGGGGCCAGGAGCAGAGTAGCTCCTTGCTTATTAAATGCTTTCCAAATTCCTTGATAACACTTTTAGGAAAAAAACTAATTTAAAATGATGCACAGAAAAATAAAATGTGTTTTGTGACACTGTTCTGGAAATTCAGGAGTGCACTGGGGGGGGCACTTTGCTGTCTCAGAGACAGCACAGTTGTTCGGTGTGTGAATGTGCAGTCACACTCCACTTATCCAGCGGTACGATTTAAAGAAACCCCAATCTTCTGGAATATGACAAAAAACTAAACAAGCCTTCCCCCGTCCCCCCAAAAATGCCTTTGCAAAGCTTCAAACGCTCAGGGAGGCCGTGCTGCAGCCGGGTCTCCCTCGGCCTGTTGGCCAGGACTGGGCACACAGGCCCAGCAGCAGTTTCGAGCCCAGCAAAGATCACAGCAGATTTCAGAGGGGCAAACTGCCTCCTACTCTGCTGACAGCACCATATAGGTGACAAAACATCAAGTCCAGAACCGGCCCTTAAAAAACACCTAGCGAAGTTCACCCCTCGTTTTACAGACAAGAAGCAAAGTTTGAGACGTTTGATGGACCTGCCTCAAATCACACAGCAATAAGATTAAAGCTGTGATATAAAATAAAACGAACAAAAACCTCCCAGGCTCCTGACTCTCATCGGAGGCAGACTGTCCTTGACACTTACTGTGGCCAAATGAGATGAACAAAGTGCGAGGAGTGAGCCCTACATTTAGTGTGATTCCCAGCAAAATTCTACAGTTTTAAAATTCGTTCTTAAAAGTGATTGTCCTGTATCTGACTTCTGGGCCGAGCATACTGCTCAAGATTGCTGGACAGAAAAAGAACTCAGGATTCATCTATTCTTCACAATTGCTGCAGAATGGCTCCAGTACTGTCACTGGCTACCAGCTGCACACACACACATGCACGCACGCACACACCCACGCGCACACACGCACCCACTGTTTTCCGTGTCATCTGATGAAGCGGACTGGGTGCCTAGTGAAGGCAAGGTCTGACTTGCTCATTTTTGTACAGTGCCTGGGGCAGTTCTGTTTCTGGATGAATGAATAAATGAATGAACAAATGAATGACTCTCCAAGATTTAGTCAAGCTGTCCTGTTCAACTTTCACCATAGCACACCTCTGTCCGCAGGCAGATTATTAAAGTCCACATTGTAGATGTATTCAGTATGACAGGAGGTAATTAAAACAAACCGTAAGCACTCAGGAAAGGTTCTCAACACTTATCTCTATAACCAGTAAGCAATGTGGACACTGCATTTTTCCATGCAGAAGGCAGCACAGCAGAGGTGGAAATGCAAAACTTCAACGCCATATGTAAGATCTACCAGGGGAGAATGGAATCATACAACAGCCGTCCGTATTTCTGATGCGAGATTTACACACATGTAGTTCTGTGTCTTTTGCCAGTTCATCTTTTACCCCATGAATATGTTAAAATCATAGTTCCCTGTTAGTTCTCTTATTTAGCGCCTTCTTAAAACTCAAGCTGGATTATCCTCCTGGGGATACTACCTGCTCATCTCATCTTTTCCGAGACTACAAACCATCAGGCCGCACCTCACGTCTAGACAGCACAGGTGTCGCCGGGACCACCCAGCAAGGCTGTTTAGGGCTACGCTGTTTTATTTATGCTTCAATATAAATAAATGAATTGAAGCTGACTTGGGTCCTGCAGGCGAGCCCCAGCGCTGTCCCCCGGGGCAGGAAGCGGCTTTGCTGCTGTGCGCGCGCCCTG
>PVIY010040015.1:0-22689 GCA_004026745.1 Myrmecophaga tridactyla
GTCTAAGCAAGCTGGAACAGATTTTCGGGCAGCTCCCCCAATCCCATAGGGAGGGAGGGCTCACGACAAAGGGAAGGTCCTACACCCGGGATGGTACAGGTCTCTCCTTATCTAGCCCTAGAACTGTGAGGCGGCCAAGCTATGGGGCCGCGGCTGTGCGGAGCGAGACCTTGGCCCGCCCAGGGCAGTGCCCGCGCCCGTGAGACATCTATTCCCCGGGCTCGCCCGTGGCAGGTGCTACAACGGGCGCCACACTTCACATATGGGGAAACTGAGGCCCAGCTCAAAGGAAGGCGCGAACCCGCGAGGACCGCCCAGCGCAGCCCCGGACCCCAGGGCCTCTCCCGCCGACCTTGCTTGAGGACCCGCTTCCTGGCCTCCTTGTCGGTCACCAGGGGCGCGGGGGGCCGCTTGGTATTCTCGGAGAAGGGGTTCCGGGATCTGCCCGCGAACAGCCCCACGTAGGCTTTGTGGAGGACGAAGAGCAGCAGCCCCGCCAGCACCAGTGAAAGCCACATCGCGCTGGCGCGGGGTATGGGAACTGGGTCCCTGGCGGGCGCGCTAAAGTTTACCGTAGCGGCCCAGCCCCGCCCCGGCCCGGCCCACCACGCCACGCCACTCCCCGCCACGCCCCGCCACGCCTCTGCAGAGCAAGCTACAAAGCGCCTCGCCTTCCCCGCCCTGCCCCGCCCCGCCGACCTGTCGGATCCCGAGGCGGGGGAGGCGCTTACCTATAGCCAAGGCCTTCTTACCATCAGGACAAAGTCCTGGCGCAGACAGAGCCGTCCGGCGCCCGAACTCCTTTACTCGCGGGAAATGCAATTCTCGGAGCCTGGAGCACTCGCGGGAAGCGCTGTGGGCGTGCGCAGGCAGGGTGCTGCGCTTGCGCAGGAGGCGATGCGCGCATGTCTGTGGGCTCTGCTGCGCTTCTGAGACGGAAGCCGGGCGGCGGGGTCCCAGTACTGAAGGCTCTGGTCACGCGCGGCCCGCGCCCCGCGGGGCTCGGAGGTGGGAGCAAGTGGCGTGCTGGTGACCACCATGGCGCGCGACTAGGCTGAGAGTCGCGGGACTGAAAGAGAATGACGACTGTGGGACAGAAAAGACCTGAGATCTGCTTCCGGCTTTGCAGTGGACTCGTAGATGACCCGAGGCAACTTGTTTTTACTGTTTCCCCTCTCAACAGGGAGGACGTGGTGACCCGGGGTCCACAAACAGCCGCTCACTGGCTGGGTATCCTGGAAAATTGAGCTCTCCAGCCCGTAACAGCCTGGCAAGCACCGTGCCCCGGGTCACCCAAAGGGACGTGGTTTGGCTGCGGCGTCCCCCGGTAACCCCGTTGCCTCCGCGTCCCCTGGCTGGTCCCCAGGCCACCCTCTCCGTGCGAGCCGGCCGCGACAAGCATGCAAAAGGATCCTAGAAGGGCTGTCATACTTATATATGCATTCGGACTCAGTGTGTAGATTAAACGACTATTCAGGGAGTTTTAGCTCCAGCAAGCGGCTGCGAAAGCCCCGCCCCCCCCCTTCCTGCAGTGACTTTCCTGCAGCGGGGAGCGCGATAAATATTTGATTGATTCGGGAGGATACATCTGATAGGAAGGCCGTTTCCTCTAAGGAGCTTGCCTGATATCCGTAGGAGTTAACTTTGCTTGTTTCAGTGTTTTGGCCCTTTGCTTACTCTGATGCATATAGAGACCGTCGCTATGGAAGCCCCCAGCGGTGGTCCACTCAGAACTGAAACACTTGTAGGTGTGTAAAGCTGGTCCTGCTTCCACACTACTTGTGCCATTTCATACACAGAGACAAGGGCCTTGCTGATATGTCTGCCCACCCTCTTGTCAAGGTCGGCTGATGTGGCCGTGTTTTGAAATATGCTGTCATGGAAGCCAAGACTGACGGAAAAGAAAGAGAGGCAGATGCTTAAGCCCCATAGACTCTGGTGAGAGAGAGCTATTTCTTGGGGTTCCAAAACTGAGGGTGCACTGCCCTTTTCCTGCCCCAGTTTCAATGAGCCAGACATCCAGCCGGAGAGCCAGGAGGTATGCCCACTAATACCAGATGTTAGGAATCGGTGCACCTTACCCCAGATAGAGATCCCAGTATGTTACCAGCGGCCAGTTGTTAGGGAATTCAGATCATATTTCAGATCACGTTCCCATCTCTCCAAGACTGAGTTTTGACTCAGTTGTGTATGGGCCATCTGCTCACTTAGGAAACTAAAGGATTTGGTGCCACCTATGATGTCCAGTTCTCCCAAATTGTATGGTCCTGTCTAGTCCTTTCTCTGAGACAGATAATGTGAGGTGAAAGACTTAGAGTCAGCCAAACTGGCTAGGCAGCTGTCACATATACAGCATCATTGAAAAATGAGAGGGGTAGGATGTTGTGTTGCGTTTTGAGCATAAGAACTAAGTGTAGTGTTGTAAGCCCCCAGACTCAACCCGACCTGCGACTTGAGCAGCGCCTGAGCCCTTCAGCTACTCAGCTGAACCAACCAAGGTGCCACCTGTTAGCCTCACCCCTTTGATAAGCTGCTCAGGTCCCAGTAACTTCAGCACTAGAAGGAGACCCTGGCACTCACAGGGTGGGTACTGCATTTGGGACCCTGATAGCCCAGCCCCTTGACTCCTGCAGGACCCCCTTCTTTCTGTACCATAGCATGGGTAGTAAAAGGTAGGCATTTGGCCAAGGCAGCTTATTTATTCAGAGTAAATTCAGAGTTGCCTGGGTGGGCCATGGTGGCTCAGCAGGCAGAATTCTTGCCTGCCATGCCAGAGACCCAGGTGCGATTCCTGGTGCCTGCCCGTGTGAAAAAAAAAAAAAATTCAGAACTACTTAAAGATTTTAAAAGTCACTTTTTCTCAACAGAGGTATAACTAAATGATGAAAACAGTTGCTTTTTTCAATTTTTTTTTTTTTTTTTGCAGGGATGAGGCTTCAAAGACCTCAGAGACTTCTTTCAGCATGCACGGGAACCTCCTTCACCCTGGTGATGGCACAAAGGGACTGTTTTCTTACTCGTAGCCTGAATGGCTGCCAAGAAGGAAGGCCAAGGTAGAGCAGTTGGATCTCTGGCTCTCTCCGTTGCTTCTGATCTCAGGCCTTACTAAACCCCTTTCTGAACCCAAGGACAAAGCTCACTTGAACAAATGCTTTTGAGTCATGAATGAAAAATCCTACTCTTTCCATAATGAGAAAGAATTAACAGATGGACAGGTAAGCAAGCACTCCTATTTGGGAAATATTGTGGGTTTAGAATATATTATTAACAGTAGTGAGACAGAACATAGCAGGAGAGTGTGGAGAGTTAGAAATATTTGTTATAAACCTTATGATTCTCTTTGTTCTATTAGAAGGAGCATTTGTTCACCTCTGAGTTGGTAGCCTTTCCCAATAGATTCTTTTCCAAAGGTGTTTTTTTCTTTTGGTTTTTTATTTGTTGTTAGAAGGGAGAATTTGAATGAGGAAATTCTGAAGAAATCTGTTATTTCCTAGACTTGGATTGTTTACCTTGCTGGCTTCTTCCCTGCCATTCACCTGCTTTGACCTGATTGTCTTCAGGCCTCTTCGTTCAATGTGACGAGTCTTTGTGTGAACCTGGCAGCCAACCCTACATTTGTTACTTTTCTCCCACCTTCCTCAGAAATGGTCTTATATGAAGCTTATTAGGTTCAGTAGCCAGACCTGGCCCAAAGCCTTTGCTTTGGAACTCCATTAAGGTTTTCTTAACCACTGTAAGATAGGTGAGCTGTCCTTCCAGAGAGAAGTCTTTGGATGCTAGAGGGACTGACTTAGAAAGGAAAAAGAATGACGAAGTAAATTCCGGATACACAGACCTCTGTGGGGAATAGTTCAGCATGATGAATCATCAAATGCTTTGTAGCCTAGTCCCATACTAACAGTGTTGAAAACGTAAGAGGAATATAAGAGAAGGTCCCTGTTCCCAAAGGTGAGGAAAGGAACCATGGCATGTGTCATGAGATTAAAGTGGGAGATAATAGCGCTTAGGCATCAGGGGCCAGTTATAAGGAAGTTTCCTCAACTTTGGAGCATTTTGGTATACCATTCTCCTGTCCTGGACATGAAGAAATCAAAGCCATGTTTAAGGAATGTTTAGTTGCAAAAAGTATGCAGGAGGGACTAGAGTTAACCAGATAATCTGGGATTCCAAGGCCTTAATATAAGCACAGATTCCTTTATTAGTTCTTTCTTTTGTTTATTTTTAGAGAAAATAATACATAAATGTGATTCAAAATCCAGAAGGTACAGAAGGCTGTGTTTGGAGTGAGAAATCTGCCTTCCACCTTTGTTCCCTAGCTTCCCAGTTTCCCTGCAAGAGACCAAGTTGCCACTTCCTTGGGTATAATTCTGGAAATAATCTCTGCAGAGGCAGACAAATATGTCCATGTTTTTTTGTTTTTGAATGGGCAGGCACCGGAAATTGAACCTGGGTGTCCAGCATGGCAGATGAGAACTCTGCCATTGAGCCATCGTGGCCCACCCTCCATATATTTTTGAAAACAATATAAATGGTGGAATAGAAAGGGATAGAATGTTACTCTTTGCTTTTTTTGCTTAATTGTCCCATATTATCCATAGAGCACTTTCTCATTCTTTGTTATGGTTATAGAATCTCATTGAGTGGATAATGCTGTCATTTCTTTAATCAGCCCATGAGTGGCCATTTAGGACTTTTGCAGCTTTTTGCTGTTATAAATGGTGCTACAGTGAATAACATTGTAAACTTGTCATTTTGCACATGGATGAATATATCTTTTGGATAAACTCTTAGATTGGAATTGCAGAGACAAAAGGTACAAAGCCTAACTGTAAAGGCTTTGTAAAGCCTACTTAAAAATGGCTGAAAAAGCAAATTTTATCTTATAGACATATTACCACAATTAAAAAATTTTTTAATTAAAAAAAACTGTTTAAGAATTTCAAAGCTTTATGATTTTGTTGGATACTATCAATCCCTGGCAGTGGTGACAATTCACTCTCCAGTGTGTTGTAGCACTTTTCATTCAAGCCCATATAGTATGTCAGCAAGCTTTTTTTTTATGCAATTTTATTGAGATATATTCACAAACCATACAATCCATCCAAAGTGTACAGAGGCTCACAGTATCATATAGTTGTACATTCATTACTCCAAGAATAAAATACCCCAAAACATCCTAAGGTCCTTATTCCCCCCATTTATTTCTTGGTCTTTATTTTATTACTCCTCTTTCCATACACTATATAAAGGAACTGCCAGGAAGTTTTCACACTCACATGGTCATATTGTAAAAGTTATATAGTTGTACAATCATCATCTAAGAATCAAGCCTACTAAATTACAGGTTTAACAGCTTCAAGTATTTCTTTCAAGCTATTCTAATACACTAGAAACTAAAAAGGAATATCTATATAATGCGTAAGAATAACCTCCAGAATGACCTCTTGACTATTTGAAATCTCTTAACCACTGAAACTTTATTTTATTCTGTTTCTTTTCCCCCTTTTTGTCAAGAAGGCATTCTGAATCCCAGTATTCCAAGGCCCGGCTCATCCCTGGGAGTCATGTCCCATGTTGCCAGAGAGACTAACACCCCTGGGAGTCATGTTCCATGTAGGGGCAGGGTAGTGAGTTTATTTGTAGAGTTGGGCTTAGAGAGAGAGGGGCCACATCTGAGCAACAAAAGAGGTTCTCTGGGGATGGTTCTTAGGCATGATTATAAATAGGCTGAGCTTCTTTGTAGGAATAATTTTCATAAGGGTAAGCCCCAAGATTGAGGGCTTGACTTATTAAATTGGGAGGCCCTAATGCTTGTGAGAATACCAGGAATTCCTAAGGTGGGAAAATTTAATGTTTTCACGTTTATCCCAGTCCCTCAAGGGGACTTGGCAAATACTTTTTTTTTTTCTGCACAGAGTACTCTGGGATGTATTACAGTAACTGTGTAGAATAGCAAGATCTCATTCCCTATTCTACATTCCATGTAAATATGTGGTTTAAATCAACTGACCATACAGGTTAAATTAAATAGTGTGCTAGAGAGAATATAAATTTTACACCAAGTAAACATTTCTTCCTTTGGTCTCACATAAACACTGAAGTTTTAAAATATAGTCAATGTCATCCTTACTCCTGTATTTTGACTTACCTCAATCCCACCATTGGCTTCGTTTTTGTCTCTGACTGAAGCCTGATCTCTTTTTCAGTTTCTTTAACAGTTGTTGTATGGAGTAATGCTGTCTTTCAGAACTACAGAACTCTAGCTCTGAGTCTCAGGTGTCACACAGATACCCAAAGTTCCAAGGAACTACAAGTTATACACAAAGAGCTCAGCATCTCAAAAATTCGAAATTACAGTTAAAACGCAGGGATAGATGTGACAGCTGTAATGGCTTACCATCTAGGAACCTTTACAATAAGCCTTATTGAATATTCTGCATTCCCTAATCATCGATTGTCTAATCTTTGCCTATGTTCCATCCCCTGATAAATAATCTGTGCTCTCAAATTCAACTCTCACCATTTGTTCATTATAGTTAGTTTATATTAGTGAGGTCTTATAATATTTTTCCTTTGGTTTCTGGCTTATTTCACTCAACAATATGTCTTCACCTGAAAGCCAGGTGGTAAGGTCCCTGCAGGCCCTTAGAGTCGGGATGGGACCCGAGTCACATGGCCTCATGAACCTTCCTCTTGCCGTTTGTTTCTCTTGCTCCTTGGCCTCCTTCACCTAGTAGCCTGCCTCGTGATTTCATTTATTCTTTCAGCTGCTCAGTATTCCCATGTGTGTGTACACCGCAGTTGGCCACTCCGTCCATCTGTAGACATAACCTTAAGGTAACCTCCATCTGTTGCAAGTTGTGAGTAATGCCACAGGAAACACCATTGGTCAGTGAGCTTTCTGATCCATTCCAAGCTAAGTGAAAAACAGTATTTCAGAGTGGTTTTAATTGGTATTTCTCTTATTGTCAGTCACGTTGAACATTTTTATGTGCTTAAGAATTATTTGTGCTTCCTTTCTTATAATCTATCCATATCCTTTGCCCATTTTTCTACTAGGTCGTTTTACTTTTGTTACTGAATTGTAGGATTTTTCCCCCCCACATTTTGGGGAAATAAGCCCTCTGTCTGTGATATGAGTTGCAAACAATTGTTTGTTGTTGTTGTTGTTTTTATCTCAAGTGAGAGAAATGTTTCACTAAGGAGAAAGACCATAAAAATCTGCCTCACTTAATTGTACTCATGCAGAGCCCTGAGACCTTTAGGAAAGCCAAGATCTTTGTATTAAGATTTTTGAGAAAACATTAGCTAAGCGTTTTGCAGGTTTTCTTAAGACCGGATTAAACAGAAATGTTCCTTGCAGTTAACTTCTCTGGAGTTGATCCATTTACTTTGTGGTACTGGGAAAAGGTGCCACAATTAAACTGTCATCTTTGAGGGATCAATATGTGTCTGCGAAATTGACCCTGGTCATGTCTTACAGGTTGAACAAGTGTCTGCTGTCTGCTTCTCACCAGGTGGCAAAGAGAACAGTATTCTTCCCGCATTCAGAGGAATTCCTGTATGTACCAGCCATACCTCAGTGCCCCCTGCCAACACAAGCACTGGGCGTGGGGGTCGAGGGTGTCACTGACCCCCCTCCAAGAGCTCACACTCAGGGGAGGGAAGGCAGGACACAGACACACAAACCACAGCCTCGATATGGGAGGAGAACTGCCACAGTGAAGCAGTGTATAGAATGCAGTGGGAGTACCAGAGGCACACCATGGTCTCCGATGAGCTGTGTAAAGTTCTGTTTGTTTACTGTTGAAGGAGAGTGTACATTTGCCCCTCACGCCCTCCAATGTCTGCAGTAAAGTTGGAGTTTCCCAGGTGCCTCACTTTAAGGTCGGTTTGATCAGTCCTTCAGGGCAGGCTGGATCCTTCCAGCTTCCAGTTTCAGAGGGGCCGATGTACAGTGGGTGGGAGCGCCTGTATGGACGGGCCCAGGCTCCCCCCTCACCCTAATGGTCAGCTGCCCCTCCAGATCTCGGAGCTGAAGAACCTTGGCATCCTCCGGGCCCTGACAACGGACGCTGATACCTGGGAACCAGGTGGTAAGGTCCCCTGGGCCCTTGGAGTCGGGGTGGGACCCAAGTGACATGGCCTCATGGATCTTCCTCTCACCGTTTGAGTTTCTCACTCCTTGTCCTGCAGAATTTTGTGTATTTATTGTTCCTCAAGGAAAATTAGAGTCAACCCTGGACTAGGAGTCAAGAGAACTGAATGCTGATCTTTCTCTGCTGATGGCTTACTGTGTACCTCTGGACAAGTGCTTTTAATTGTATTAAATAACTTAAATTTTTGGTTCAAATTGCTCTCAGGTAATTTGAATTAATAGTCTGACAAATCAGTAATGCTATTTACTATATGAATAAATGGGAGAGTGCCTAAAGAAAGGAAGGAGCTGTGGAAAAAGATAAAGCACCACACTAAATGTGCGCTCTGTTCATTAGCCCCCACATTCTTCTCCAGTCCTGGGAAAAGAGTACTTAGGTTAGAATCATCTTCATAGGTAGGAAGAGTCCATCTAGCTCCAAGAGAAACCTTGGAAAGGTTTTAGATGTCTTGGATGTTTGTTTCCAGATTTAGCCTCAGATTAATATTCCCTGTTGAGACCTGCTATGCCTGCAAATTCCCATCCCCTTGCTGGTACCGTTTCCACTTCTCACGCAGAATCTTGGATTAAGTCATGAGTAGGTGAAGGTGTGAGGAGTGAAAGATGCATCAACTCGCTTGTAGATGAGAGTTGAAAGGGCAAAGAACCAGTCAAGTTGTGTGTAGGAGAGAGACTGGAGGGTGAGAAGACCCTTTTTGCTTCATCATAAGCTTTCATTGCTGTCCTTCCACTTTGTCCCTCCTTATCATCTTCAAAGGGACCAGCGTGCTAGAAGTAAGTTTTGTTTTCTTGACCGTCCAAGGTTGTGTATTCTGTATTCTGTTGAAGTTGTCTAGTGTGGAAGCCCTGAGGTTAAGTGTCTGCTACCCTACCCGGAGTGGAGCCAGTGACATCAAATTTCCTAAAGGTCCAAATATTTGGTACAGTGGGCCTGTCTCACCTGCTGCTACTATACACTGCCCTGCTGGACCCGAGTGCCTGACTGCGGCAGTAGTAATAGCTGACATTTATTGAGCGCTTATCTCCATGCCACATACTCCCTTTTATTGTAAGTAAAACTTTTTTTTAACTACTTTTATTGAGAAATATCTACACACATAGAGTCCAACATATTGTACAGTCAGTGGCTCACAATATCGTCACATAGTTGTGTATTCACTATGATCATTTTTAGGATGTTTGCATCACTCCAGAAAAAGATAAAAAAAAAAACCTCAAACATGCCATACCCCCTCCTCTCCTTGACCCAGGGTATTTCAATCTACCCAATTTTCACCCTCTATCTCCGCCTGTTATTTATTTATTTTTTTACTCATCTGTCCATATCCTGGATAAAAGGAGCATCAGACATAAGGTTTTCATAATCATGCTCACACAATCACATTGTAAAAACTATATTGTTATACAGTCTTCTTCAAGAATCCAGGCTACTGGCACACAGTTCAACAGTTTCAGGTACTTCCCTCTAGCTACACCATAAACTAAAAAGGGATATCTATATAATGCGTAAGAATAACCTCCAGGATAACTTCTTGACTCTGTTTGAAATCTCTCAGTCATTGAGAGTTTAATTTGTCTCATTTCGTTCATCCCCTTTTGGTCAAGAAGCCTTCCTCATTCCCATGATGCCAGGTCCCAGCCTCATCCTGGGTGTTCAGGTCCCACGTTGCCAGGGAGATTTACACCCCTGGGAGTCATGTCTCACGTAGCAGGGAGGGCAGTGAGTTCACTTGTCAAATTGGCTTAGAGAGAAAGGCCACATCTGAACAACAAACGAGGTTCTCTTGGGGTGACTCTTAGGCATAATTATCAGTAGGCTTATCTTCTTCTTTGCAGAAATAAGTTTCATAGAGGCAAGCCCCAAGATCAAGGGCTCAGCCTATTGAATTCGCTGTCCCCACTCCCTCTGAGAACATCAGGAATTCCCCACATAGGGAAGTTTATTTCCTCCTTTTTCCCCAGTCTCCCATGGGGACTTTGCAAGTGCTTTTTTATTCTGTGCCCAAATTACTCTGGGATGTATCAGGACATTACACTGACCTGTACACACCAACAAGATCTCATGCCCTATTCAAGATTCCATATAAGTATAGTGTTCAAGTAAACTTTCCAGGCAAGTTAAATTAGATAATGTGCTGTCCAAAATACAAATTTTGCACGAAATAAACCTCTCTCCCTTTGGTCTTGTACAGAGATTGAAGTGTGAAAAATGGGCCATATCATCCTTTACCCTATGTTCTTATTTACCTTAGCCCTATCCATATCAACTTCATTCATATCTCTAGGTGAAGTCTGATCACTTTTTTAGCTGTATTAACAGTTGCTGAATGGGGTAATGCTGACTTTCATAGCCTCAGTTCTGTAACTGTGAATCTCAGGTATCACATAAATACCTGAAGTTTCAGGGAATGATCAAGTTAAATAAAAATAACTCAGTATCTCAGAATTTAGAAATATCAGTTACAACTCCTAAAAATATATGTGACTGCTGTAAGAGCTTACATGCTAGGAACCTTTACAATTGGCCCCAATCTGATAACCCATGCTCTCAAGTTCAGTTGTGTATTATAGTTAATCCAAAAAGACATGATAATATTTGTCTTTTTGTTTCTGGCGTTTCATTCAACATATAGTCATTAAGGTTCATTCACCTAGTTGCATGCCTCAGAACTTCATTCCTTCTTACAGCTGCTCAGTAGTCCATTGAATATAAACACCACAGTTCCTCCTTCCATTCCTCAGTCTTTGTACGCTTAGACCACCTCTATCTATTGCAAATCTGAACACTGCCAGCCACATGCTGTTTTTAAGAAGTTGTGGAACTACCTGTTCTGACAGCAATCCCATGAGGCATTGTAGATGATGAAGTAACTTACCCAAAGAAACACAAGTGCTAGAGATGAAGTGGAAACATGCAGCTTGGTTCTGAGTGTGCTCCCCAGTCTCTTCCCTATAGGGTTCAGAGATTTGGATAGCATTTTATTTGATTTGCAAGAGAAACAGAGATATTCTGAGTTAATTTTACTGTTGAGATTGGAGAGATTATAATTTTTGGCATTGAACTAAAGTTTCTCTTCATATTGTCTGCTAGTGTCCTCTGTAGCAAATTGGAGAGCCCAGAGATAGAATACAACCATTTGAGCTAGAGAGTAACAGCTGTGGTTTGGAGAAAGAGGCTGTTTGGTAGCTATAGGGAACCTATCCTGCAGCTTTTTTCCCATTTTCTTGTGCTTTCCTTCATTCTGCAAACATGCACCAAGGCACTGGGCTGGGTTCTAGGGAACCCTGCCTCAGGTAGCTCACGTTCTAGTAGAAAGGACAAATGACACTGCAGGGTAAGCCCTCAGTATTGGGGTCTCAGAAGAGTGGCTCCTGTCCAGGCTGATGTGGTCAAAGAAGGCATCCAGGTAAGGGCAAGGTTAATCAACTGAAGGGTGAGAAGGAGCTGTGCCAGCAGGGGTTAGAACTGAAGGTGCGCGCTGCTGGGGTGCTGAAGACAGAGGTGTAACTTCAGGTAGTTCTCCATAGTCCCAGGGCAAAGCTGGAGAGGTCAGAAGGACCCAGACTGAAGGTTCTTACATGCTGTGCCAAAGAGTTTGGCTTTTACCTTGAGAGTTATGGAGAATCCCTGGAGGGGTTTGAGCAGGGTGGAGGTTGGCATCAGATCTTTTTTGAAAGCTCTCTCTGCTAGCCATGTGAAGAGGGGATTGGAGGGAGCAAGACCAAAGGCAGGCAGCCAGGGTTAGGGCTGCTGCAGTCGTCCACACATGGCTGGATCTCAGAGGGCCTCTTTTTCTCAATGTTGCAGTTGTGAGTGCAGAGGTGCTCAGGGCCCAGGAAGAATGGGAAGCTGTGGACAGCATCCAGCCAGAGACAGGTAATTGAAGGAATGGCACTGATTTCACATGTCCCAGCTGCTAGCAGAGGCACCATCCCACATGGGTAGCCAATACTTTGGGGAGACAGAATCCCTGAGTGTTCTCATTTTAGCTATTTAACATAGCCTAAAATCTGTTTCCCACATTCAAAGATAATGACCTCCCTCTGGGGGAATGGGAATGAATGCTCCAGGGAAAGGACCCATCCTCTCCCAGCCCTGTGAGAAGACGGGGAAGGCCTGGGTCAGAGTCAGCCTCTGCAGGGCAGTGAGGTGGGCAAAAGGACAGAGGTAGGCAGCCAGCAACAGGTTGGACAGGTTGTTTACCATACAGGGAAGTCCCTCAGGATGGGGTCAGACCATCTGCGGTTAGCTCTGAGGGCCAAGTGAAAATTGTTTAGTGTCCCTTTGTAAGAGGAGTAGATGGAGTGAGAAAGGAGTAGAACTAGAATTTGTATCCTGGCCGAGCTCCTGAGGAGATGTAGCTGTGGGCTTCATCAGCCGTGGTCTGTACTGCCAACTGATAAGTCAATTCCTGTGGCCCCAACCAGGGATGGGGAGAGGGATCACATGCAGAGTGTGAGAAGAGGCAAAGTGGAAATTAGGAAAAGTCCCTAAACGAATTTATGGGTGCCTACTCACAGGTGTGTGGAAATGGAATCCCCTACAGGGCAGATCTGTCCCCTAGTCACCACAGGGTTCAACCCAGCAGATACTTCTAGTCCCCTGACCGAATCAGCTCTATCTGTGGGTGTCTGATGGTTGGTTGGGAGGTGACCCCCAGTCAATGTTTGCTGACCGAATGCTTACCATTATGAATCCTGAGTGTCTTCCCTTTGGCCACAGGGAGCGGGACCAGCGCAGAACAACCTGGGCAGCTAATCTCCGTCAGTGAGGTCCTGCAGCATTTCCAGAGTCTAGACCTCTCCTCCTTCAAGGTACGGCTGTGGGGAGGTTTAGGGTCTCACGCAAAGCAGTTGTGTCCCAGGAGCCAGGCTTCCCTCTCATTGGGACAGGGCCTGCTCACCTAGGAAATCTGGAGGTCTAGGATCAGGGGAACTGCAGACCCAGGTCTCATGTAGGCCCTGCAGCCTCTCGGGAATGTTCCAGGGAGCTCCTGTGCCCTGGGGTGTTGGCTTCCATCCACCTGTCCCCATGCTCTTCCATCTCAGGGGCAGGGAAGGTCGGGCTCAAATGCCAGGAGGTTCTTTGGGGAAGTAGGGCAGCCTGTCCAGCAGCTGAATGGTTTGTGGCCAATGCAGGGGGATCTACCGTTCCTTTAGGGAACCAAACATTATTTGGAAATTTGGGAATTATGCAAGATTGGAAGGAGAAGGAATTCTGGGGAGAATAAAAGCTGAGGTGCTTTCTGGAGCATCTTCAGTGACTAGTAGTAAGTTCAGGTGACTGTCTAAAACCTGGTTGGAGAGAGTGAGGCTGAAAAGTCAGAAATGGGGTTGATTATAGGACCCAAAGAGCCAGAAACTACCCAATCAGAATATTCCAAGGCTGGTGACCGAGGACTCAGGCCCTGAGAGGCATGTATAACCTGGTTTTTGGAGTTTCCAGTTATGCCTCAGAAGCAGTTAGTTCTAAGAGTCTCCACTAAACTCTCTCCCCACCAGCTCTCATTCTAGAGGTTGAGAGCAGCCTGCTGGAGTTTGTAACTTATGTTCTTTACAGAGTATTCTAGTTTGCTTGCTGCCAGAATGTGATGTACCAGAAATGGAATGGCTTTTTTTAATGATAAAAAACTTTATTTTTTTATTAATTTTAAAATTAAAAAAAAAATAAAACAGCAAACATTCTTAACATATGATCATTCCATTTGGAATGGCTTTTTAAAAGGAGAATTTATTAAGTTGTTAGTTTAAAGTTCTAAGCCCACAAAATGTCCAAATTAAAGCAAGCCTATAAAATGTCCAGTCTAAGACACCAAAAAGAGGTTACCTTTACTCAGGAAAGGCCGATGAAGTTCAGGGTTTCTCTCTCAGCTCGAAAGGCACATGGCCAGCATAGTGACATCCACTAGCTTTCTCTCCAGGCTTGGTTCACGAAGCTTCCCCACGGCCATTTTCCTTCTTCATCTCTAAAGGGCTCTGGCGGCACAGGTTCTGGTAGTTCTCTTGGTTCTCCTGTTCTCTGGTGGCTCTCTCCGATCTCAAGCCTTTTCCAAAATGCTCCTCTTTAAAAGGATTCCAGTAAACTAATCAAGAACCACGCAGAATGGGCAGAGATAATCCAATCAAGTTTCCAACATACAGTGCTCAGTAGGGTTTAAAAGAAACCCTAAAGCTGTTCCACAAGACTGGATTAGGATTAAAACATGGCTTTTCTAGGGTACATAAATCCTTTCAAAACAGCACACAGCATAAAGCAACTTTGCTTGGAAACCTGGCCTGACTGTTGCCTGAGCACGTGGACCTCACTAGCCTCACAGGGAGTCAGGGCAGTAGCTAGCTTCCGAGAAGCCCAAAGCTGCAGAGACAGAGAACTGGCTGATAATGCCTGTGCTTCGGGATAGTCCTCCTTGCAAAGACCCCGGGTGCTAGGAGAGGTTGGCTCCAGACTACGCAGCTGCTCCACAGCTTCTGCCCCAAAGACCAGCCAGTGGGCAGGAGCCCCTTCTTCCTGTGAGAAATGACCCCATATGTGGGCTTGATGGTGGTCAGTCTGTGAAGGTAGGAAAGCCCAGCACCCTGCACACTGCCTCCCTTTCCTCTGCAGAAGAGAATCCAGCCAACTGTTCACAGGACTGGGCTTGCGGCCCTCCGGCACTGCCTCTTTGGGCCTCCCAAGCTCCACCAGGGCCTCCGTGAAGAAAGGGACTTGGTCCTGACCATTGCTCAGTGTGAGTGCCAGCCCATCCCAGTGTGACACTGCAGCCCCCTGGGCCCCACGTGGTGAAGGACATGGCCCCATGGTGGCAGTCATGGTCATGTGTGCCCCCCGTGGTGGTGGTTCCAGCCCCATGTGCCCCGCATGATGGTGGTCCCAGCCCCGTGGGCCCCCTTGGTGGAGGTCACAGCCCCGTGCACCCCCATGGTGCTGAGGCTAAGCATGGAGTGGCTTTGCATGTACCCTGTTGGTGGTAGGGGGTGGGAGCTGAGGCATGGAATCCAGGAGAGCAGGGTGTCTTGAGCACAGTCTAGATCCCCCTTGTCCATTCTCTGTGAAGCCCCCAGGCCTCCCCTGAGGGCAAGCCAACAGTGGGCGTGGGCCTGTCTGAGGTTAGGTGGCCTGGACAGCGGAGACCCAGTGCATGGCCGAGTCCTCCAGACCATCTTCAGGAAGCTCACTGGCTCCAAGTTTGGCTGTGCCCTTCACGGAGACCACTGGGAAGATCTGGGCTTTCAGGGTAAGAAGGAATGGTTCATCCTCCTTTATTTGATCCCTAATCCCAGGAGCAGTTCAAAATCCTGGCCGGGTAACCCTCATTCCATCATGCCAGTCCCATGAGATGACACACCTGGGGGAAAGCATGCCGGGGAGAGGGCACAGAGAGGTGCAGAGGCCACAGGATGGAGCAGGGGAAGCAGCTAAAGGGGACAGGTTTGTCATGGGCTTGCAGGCCCTTGGGAAGCCTTTCCTCTAAGTGCTGGGGGTCTTGGATTGACTTGGAATCTGGGGGGGGTTTCCCTCTCTTTTTAAACCTTTATTTTATATCATTTTATATTTTAGGTGAAACAGTTATCTCAACTGTTTCTGAATTATGCTACCTTTTTTTTTTCAAATTCATATCATATTCTGTTTGTAAAGAGGAAGAAAATACCTTAATTTGAAAGCAAATTTTATATACCCATAATTAGTTGGTTGTTCGTCAGTATTGACAGTGTGTTTATCCTCCTGTGTCGAGAATGTCTTAAATATTTCCTCCGTGTAAGCAATGAGACCTTTGTTTCAGCCATCAAACATAATTTAGAAACTTCAAGAGGCAAAGAGAATTCTCTTGTGTTTCCCCATATATTTATTCTCTTTTGTTACTTGTTCCTTTTTCCTTTCTGATATTCCAGGATTCCTTCTTTTATCATTTCCTTTCCATTTCAAGAACTTTCTCAAGTCAAGTTTTAGAGCATATTTTCTATTACAGTGCTGTAGATCTCCGGATCTGTGTCCAGTTTTTCCTGTGTGCTATTGAGACTGTGTGATCTCTTGCCTTCTGTCTTCACCTTCACAGATTCTTTGCTCTGTCACTGTTCTGTTCTTGAGACCATCCAGTGAAGTTTTCCTTTTAGTTTCTTTGTTTTTCACTTCTAAAGTTCCTATGGGTTCTTCGTTTTATCTCTTTCTTTGCTGAGACTTTCTATTTTTTCATTTCTCTCAAATATTCACTCTTTGAAGCATTTTTATGATAACTGCGGTATACCACAAACCTGATGGCTTGAAAGGACACAAATCTCTTTCACATTCTGTAGTTCAGAAGTTACTGAGCTACAATCCAGGTGATAGCAGGGCGGCCTCGCCTTCTCCACCTGAACATCTGTACAGGTACCAGAGATTAGCGCCCGCACTCTGAGAAGGCTGTCATTCTACCTACAGCAGCTGCTTTACAACCTTTGTCAGATAACCACAGCATCTGTGTTACCTCCATTTTGGTATCTATTGATTTTTTCTCATCTAAATTGAGATTTCTCTGGTTCTTGGTGTAACGAGTGGTTTGATTGTATCTTGGGCTTTTGGGTATGAGACTCTAGACCTTGTTGAAACCTTTTGCTTTGGCAGGCCTCCTCTGACACTGAGCCAGTGGCAGAAGGGAGAGTTTCCCTCTTTACTGCCAGGGATGGTGAAAGTCCAATTTCCTGCTCTGGCACTGCTGAGGCAAACCTGGCAGAGAGAGGGGAGGGGATGCCTCATGTCTTATTACTGTTTCCACATGCCCTCTCCTGACACTGCAGAAGGGACTCCCCACTCAACCTGCTCTGACATGAAGCTGGCAGAGCTAAGGGGTGCCTTGTTACAGCCGGGTAAGGGTGGAAGTCGAGGCGCCCATTTAATCTTTCCCAGTGGACGTTGGATTGGGTCACAGCTTTTTCTGTGGAATTTGGCTGGAATAGGGTGAATAGTGTCTAAAGTTTTCTGTGTTGCTAGGCTGCCCCTTTTCTGGTCCTTTGGCTAGAGAGAGCAGCTTTGCATGGAGCTCTTTTCATCTTATTCCATTGGTGTTGCTGGTATGCCAGTTTTCCCAGCCCCCAATTGAGATACCTTATGCAAAAAGAAACCCAGGAAACCCACCACAGTGCCTTAAGCCAGTCTGCCTTCTCCTCTCTGCCTTCCAAGTCATTTTAGGTTTTCAGGTCCAGGGTTTTAGGCACTTAGTGCAAAAAATGTGAAAAAGTGCATCTACTTCATCTTGTCCCAGAACCAGAGGTCTCACATCTGATTTGAAAGGATCACTCTCACGATTGTGTGGAGAAATGACTCTAGAGGGCCAAGGGCAGCTGTAAACTGACAGAGAAGAAAACAGATATAGGAGGCTGTTCCCAGGGTGCTGTGGCCTCACTGCCAGCTTGTGTGGCCGCCTAGCCCTTCTGCTCACCCCTTAGTGCCAGTCACAGCAGGAAGCAGGTAATGAGCCTAGCTTTTGCCCCACTAGCCCAGGGAAAGAGGTGAGCTTCCCAAACCCAGTACTTGAAGCTCAGGGGAAGCTCACTGGCCCGCTCCAGTTTCCTTGTGCTTACTGTTACAGGAGCAAATCCTGCCACGGACCTGAGAGGAGCAGGTTTCCTTGCCCTTCTGCATCTGCTGTACCTGGTGATGGACTCAAAGACCTTGCTGATGGCACAGGAGATTTTCCGACTGTCTCATCACCACATCCAGGTGGGGCTCTGATGGGACTCAGGAGATGGCTGTGGAGCTGGGACCTGAGCTGCAGGGCTTTCCTGAGCAAGCCAGGAGGGCCTCCCAGGCAAATGTCTCTAGTTGCTGAGGCAAACCAGGGACAAAGTTCTGTCTGAAGTTAGAATCTACACTGCTCCACCCATTAACTGTGTGAAGGCTCAACTTCCTTTGAGCCTTGGTTTCCCCATCTGTAGAGTGGAGATCACAAAAACTTCAGCTGGGTTATTGGGAAAACTAAATGAGATACTGTGAAAAAGCTCTTAGCACAGCTGTGCTTTTTATGATGTTATTGTTTCAGTTCACAATTTCATTAGTCAGGGTTCTCTAGGGAAACAACCAACAGGAGATATCTGTAAATATTATGAGCTTTTATAAAACTGTCTCATGTAACTGTGGGGTGCACAGGTCCGAATTCCATAGGGCACACTGCAAGCTGGCAACTCCGATGTCCTCAATGAATTCGCCCAGGAGAATCTGGCTGGCTGAAGTAGAGATGAAAGTTCTCTCTTTTGACCACTGAAGTTATCACTTCTCCATTTAAGCCTTCAACTGATTAGATTAAATGTCTCTCATTGCTGGGGGCACTCCTTAGTTTATTGTAGATGTAATCAACCATAAATACAATCAAGTTACTAATGATTGAAGTCCATCAAATGTCCTCGCAGTAACAGTTAGGCACTGCTTGCCTGGCCAGACAGCTGGGTACCGTTACCTGGCCAAGTTGACACATGAACCCAACCATCACAGCTGCCCTCCTTGAGGAAATCCTTTGCGTGGTATTGGTAGTTTCTCCTGCCCTGAGGGAGGAGAGTGAGCCTTCATTTGCCTAAGAGGAAAAGATACGGCACACAGACTTACTGACAGGCCAGATGGCAGGCTTCTGTATCCCCTCAGTCTCCTCCCAGGTTGGTTCTCTGGAGTTGGGTTTGATGGTTTTGCCAGGTAGTAAAAGGTGGTGGTACCTCCATTTTAGGAAACAGATTTGACCTGTTCTCCTGCCATTTGTCTGATTCAGGTTCGTGGGACCTGGAACTCATTTGTTGACTGAACAAATATTTTCTCAGCATCCTGTGTGCTGGGTACAATTCTCAGTGCTTGGGGTACATCTGTGAACAAAGCAGACAAATATCTCTGCTCTTGAGGAGCTTATCTTGCAGCAGAGGAGACAAGGCAAAGCATAATAAATAAGTAAATTATAGAGAATGTTGATAGTAAGTGCTAAGGAAGACGTCAGGTGGGGTTTGGAGAATGGCTTGGAGGGAGGTGGCAGTGTCCATAGGGTAATTAGGGACACTTGTGAGAAGGTCAGGGGGCATTTGTGAGAAGGCCAGAGCTAAAGGAGATGGGATGTTAGCCCTGCTGATGCCATTCCGGGGAAAGGGAGTGGCTGGGGCAAAGGTCCTAAGGGAGGAATGCGTTTAGCCTATGTAGAGATAGGATGGAAGCCAACTGGAGCAGGGGGCAAGAATAGGAGGTCACAGAGAGAACACACCACTGTGGTAATGAAGACTTTTGATTTTTTTTTTTGTTTTACTCTGAGTCAAACAAGGAGGCAGGGAGGAGTTGTAATCTGTAAACTGTACCTGCTGCTGGGCTGAGAATAGCCTATAGTGAGGGCTGGTGCAGCATCCACGCTAGAGATGGTGGAGGTTCAGACCATGCTATTTTCAGCAGAGATGAAAGCGTGAAGTGGTCTGAGTCTGCATTTGGGATCTCAAGGCTACAATCTTGAGAGAGTAGAACCTGCATGTTTGCCTGATGGATTGGATCTAGGTTTAAGAAAAAAGAAAGAGGAATCAATTATGAATTTTAGTTTGAGCAACTGGAAAAAGTAGAGTTGTCCTTAACTGAAATGGAAAAGACAGCAAGTTTGAGGCGTTCCATTGTGGCACCCGCATTGTGAGAGGCTCATCAGACTTTGAAGCATTGGGATAAGTGAGTAAGGCATGAGGGGAGAGGCCTGGGCTGGAGATGAGCCTGTAGACATTGCAGCGTATGGATCTACGGCTCTGGTTCCGGGCTGATGGCACAGACATGAGGTGCCCGTCTCAGCGCCTCGGATCTGGGCACGCATGCTATCCCTCTCGCTTCTTACTGTGGTGTTGACTCTGATCACTGGGTTAGGGTGGCATCTGCTGGGCTTCTCCCCTGAAAAATGACTTTTTCCCCTTTGTCATGACTGTCATGGAGGAGAAATCCTGTGTCCTCAAACTTTCACCCACATATGTTATTCAATTACTTTACTATCAGTTTGCACACAGTGGATAAGAATTTTTTTTCATTCGGTCAGTCTACTACTTTGATTATTCAGTTGCTCTGATTGGTCTGACTTTGGCCATTAGAACTGTTTCAGGTCAGCCCTGGGCTCTTTCAATGTGCCACTACCCTTGTCTGAGCCCTTTCAGGCACTATCAGATGCTCAGCATCATTTTTTATTTATTTATTTATTTTTTGGCATAGGCAGGCTCCGGGAATCAAACCCGGGCCTCCAGTTTTGATACTCTAGCCTCAGTATTAGGAAGCCCAATTCTAATTCCATTTTTAGCATTAACCTTTCAGGGCCTCCATTTTCTACAAAATGAAGGGTTTAGCCTAAATAATTCTAAGGTCCCTTTCAGCCTTATTTTATAATCCCTTGAGATTTATAAATAATTTCAAGACTTTAAAATAAAACTGGATGTCAAACCCCTAGGAATCTTGAAACAGCAGATGTTTCCAGAAGTCATCTGAGATCAGAATAATAGTGGGGATTATAGCCCTGCCAGCAGCAAATCCTGCCCTCCTCTAGGAGAGAACCAGGTACCTGTGGTCTGTCCTGCTAACCAGGACCCCCACGAATCATGAATCCCAGACTGGTGGAAGTGGCCTGAGAAGCAGGAGAACTGCCCTCAATCACTCTGGGAGACACAGGACACTTCAGAGTAAAGAGTGGCAGGAAGGGAAGCACCTTATAATAACACTGTTCGTATCCATAGTTCTTATGGCTTTCCCAGCAGTTTTCCAACCATTGTTTCATCCCATCAGCACATAAGCCTATGCATAAGAGAGGGCAGAAATGATCCTTGTGCATCTGTTTTACACAGAGGACTGTGAGGCTCAAAGAAGTAGACTGTCTTTGCCCAAATCCAGGTAGCTAGTAGGTATTGAATGAGGGCCTAGAGCCCCCATCTCCTGGCACCCAGCCTAGCTGTGGGCTCTTTGCAACAGTGATTCCTGGCCAGCAGTACATGTCAATTCCCTGGCCTGGGGGGCAACTGCATGGGGGAGGGGTTGAGGGTAGGGTGGGGTGAGTTAACATACAAATGCCCAGGCGTGTGCCCTGAACTACTGAAATGACTCTTGTGGTGGGGCCCCTCGACAGCTGTCGTAGAAGATGGTCTGGTCTTCCTGTTTCAGTATTACACTCACAGACTGTGCTTAAGCCGGGCCTTGAGACACGAAGAGAGATCAGATCCTAGATGGAAGCACAAACATTTCCAATCTGAAATCTTCCAGTCTTTTAGTCAGATCCTTAAACACAGCCTCCACGCAGTATTTGAACTCTAAGCAGCACTCCTAAGTCTACAGGAATTGCTGAAGAAAAAGGAGACATTTTAGGTCTGAATTCCAATTTTAATTCCAATTTTCACAGCTTTTTGATAAAATGGGTTGATAAGGATGTCCCCAAGGGTGGAAAAACAGTTAGTTTAAATCCTCTGTTTAATGGGTTTAAATCCTCCGTTAATGGGTTTACTATTATATTCTTGTTCCCATGTTTATTTTTAGACTGAAAATCCACATTGTGTGATAGAATAGGTGGCATTGACCCCTACATGAAGGTCTAGGGGCGTGGCTGCTGCCCCAGCTCTTTGTGTGCAGGCCAGATAATCATTTGTCAGCACCTCCCTGAAGCAGGCGAGTGCCAGGCTTGAATTTTGCGTTCCTGATCTAGCCTAGTCCTGAGAGTACTCGGTGGTGTGGGTACTGAGATGATAGCGTACACGGTAGAAAATACAACCTCCCTCACAGGACTTTTGGAATGCTTAGTGACTTGACTGCACCCAAACAGCACTTACGTCCTGGTCCCTGCGACCAGCCCCAGGGGATTCTTTGATTCTCTAGGAGAGCCCACAGGGTGCGGCATGCAGTCCTACCATACTTAGAATTTATTACAGAAAAAGGTTTTGAAGCAAAATCAGGAAAGGGAAAAGGAGAATGGAGCAAGGTGCAGTAGGAGCCAGGCTCAAGCTTCCAAGCATTATCTCCCTGGGGACACAAGATGCACTTAATTCCTCCATTAATAAATTGTGACATATGTGCAGTCTCAGGCCTGCTAGCGTGGCTCTCTTTGGCACAGTACTCATTGCCCTTTTGGTTTTAAGAGTAGAGAGAGCTGAGCCTCAGAGGTTGGGAGTCCTTCCCAAGGACACACAGGTTGAAGGTAGCAGAGCTGAGATTCTGGAATCTATATTCTAAACAGTCCCCCCCCCCGATGTGCACGTCCCTCAGCAGATGTCCTTGTATATGTGCAGCAGGAGGAAATAACGGGTACTGTCTGCCCGTTCTCTGTTGAGAAAAAACAAAAATCCTTGTTCATTTATAAATCCTGCTGCTTGCTTTTATTGCTAAAGAACAATAAGAGAGGAAGTCGGCCCTCCAGAAACACAGCTCTGAGGTTCTGGGTGAAGCCCCCCACTGTCCCCCTCCCAGCCTTCTCCAGGCAGGTAGCCTGCACAGATGGTCCTCGGGCCTCTGTGTTATTGAGAGACAGGGTGTGTCAGCAAGACCGGGCTGACTGCCCCCCTGCTGGCCTCTTCTCCACTGGCTTTTGGATGAG
>PVIY010040016.1:0-22693 GCA_004026745.1 Myrmecophaga tridactyla
GTCTGCGTTCTTTGAGAGAGGGATTCCACCTAAGTTGGGCTTCACCCCTCCCCTGGGGAAGGCGCATGTGGGAGACAGCCCTGAGAGCAGTCTGTTTCTGCCTGTGTGTGGGGCAGCCGCAGCCTGAGAGGTCCCGCCGCTGAATCTGGAGACTGCCAAGTCTCCGTAGCAACCGCCGGGAAAACCCCCGTTTTGCCCCCTTTCCGCTTTTCCGGTTAGCCCACTAAGCGACTTCTGACTTGCCCGATTTCGCGTGAGCTGGGGGCTATTTTTCGTAATCAGAATTTGTTTATTAATGCCGCAATTGGCACTTGGTTGGACTCAGTCCCTGCTACTGTTTCCTTTCTCTCCGTGAATCCGCCTATGGGGGAGGGGCGCTGGGCGCCGGGCGCCGGGCGCCGCGGCTTTGCGGAACTCACAGATCCGGCGAGTGCGCGAGTGCGGTCATTTGGATTCAATCTCTGCTACTCTAGTAGCCTTATTCTTGAAGATGATTGTAAAAAGCTATAACATTTACAGTGTGACTGTGTGATTGTGAAAACCTTGTATCTGATGTTCCCTTTAACTAGAGTATGGATAGATGAGTAAAAAATATGAATTAAAAAACCCAGATAATAGGGGGAAGAAAGGTTAAAATATATTGGGTAGATGGAAATACTAGTGGTTATTGAGAAAGAGGAGCAAGGGGTATAGTATGTATGTATTTTTTCTTTTTCTTTTTCTTTCCTTTTCTGAATTAATGCAAATGTTCTAAGAAATGATCATGGTGATGAATATACTACTCTGTGATGACATCATGAACCATTGACTGTACACCATGTGTGGAATGTTTGTATGTTAAGAATGTTTGTGTTTATATGTTGTTTTGTCAATAAAAATATTTAAAAAGAAAAGAATTTCGTGCAAATACTTACCTCATCTTAAAACATGGGAGTAAATCACCTAAACTTATTGATAATTTAGCTATCAGAAGTCGACTGGATAGTTGAAAAAAAAAGTGGTTCCTGTTTTAAAAGTTTCATCAATAGAGATATGAAGAGACTAAGAACTGATATTCAGCCTTACGGTAATTAGGTTCAGGTGTCAACTTGGCCAAGTGAAGGTGCCTAGTTCTGTTGCTGTGGAAATGAGCCAATGGTATGTGAAGCTCATCTGTTGCTGATTACACCTGCAGTCTCCTAGGAGGTGTGCCTGCTGCAATGAATGATGTTTGATTTACTTGGCTGGAAGCTTATATGAGGGAGTTCAATGTAGCACAGCCCAAGCAGCTTAGCACTCGCAGCTCTGTCCAGGCCTTTGGAGCTGCAGAAAGGAATCACCCCGGGGAAAGTTGTTGGAACCCAGAGGCCTGGAGAGAAGGCCAGCAGAGATCACCCTGCGCTTTCCCATGTAAGAAAGAACCTCAGTTGAATGTTAGCTGCCTTTCCTCTGAAGAGCTATACATTAACTAAATAAATCCCCTTTTATTGAAAGCCAATCCATCTCTGGTGTGTTGCATTCTGGCAGCTAGCAAACTAGAACAATCCTTCATCATGACTGCTGCTCCAGGCATCTTCAAATGCTGGATTTAGCTATGATTTGGTTGAGGTCATAATCAGGAACTGGCTGATGATGAGCAAGCAGTATTCAAACAAGAATATTGCAGTCTCTGCTACTACTATAAAGTTCCTGGATATTAGACTGAAATACACAGCAGTCAACACTTTTATTATGACCCTTAATCATAGTTATCTGTTCTCCTGAGTAAAATGCATAAACAGCAGTGGTGCTACCATATGGTACAAAAACAAATTTTGAGCTGCAGCCATAAGAAATGGTGAATTTCAATCCTTTTCTACTGTCATCACAAACTTTTCCATAGTTCACTAGTGTGTTTTCTCTATTGGAGCTATTCCAGAGCCTCTTTCAATTATCTGCACCAACAGTGAGGAGGTGAAGCCCATCACTTGTAAAGCACAAGCTGTTAGCTTTCCCATTATGAACAGTGTTTGCTGATTCAGCAGCTTGTGACTTTTCCCCATTATGCTGATCAAGAGTTATCAAACATGCTCCTTTTATCTAGGGTATGGACAGATGAGTAAAAAAAAATGGATAAAAAATAAACAACTAATAAGGGAAACAAAGGTTAAAATAAATTGAATAGATTGAAATGCTAGTGGTCAATGAGAGGGGGGGTAAGGGGCATGGTATGTATGAGCTTTTTCTTTCTTTCTTTTTCATTTCTTTTGTTGGAGAGATGCAAGTGTTCAAAAAGTGGTCATGGTGATGAATATACAACTATGTGGTGATATTGTGAGCCATTGATTGTACACCTTATATAGAATGTTTATATGTCAAGAATGTTTATATGTTTGTTAAGATTTGACAATAAAAATATTTTTAAAAAATAGAGTTATCAACACTCCCAATACTCTCCCTACATCACATAATTTTATTCTACTGTCAGTACTTGCTGGTCCAAGATATAATCATAACATGGTAATCAGGAAACAGCCATTTTCTCCTGTCTGTCATCTGCAAATACAACCTGTACAATGTGGAAACAGGATCCAGACTTTAAGTCACAAAGTTGTACTTTGGCTCCTCTAGTACCAACTGCTACCAAACAGTGCTTGGTAGCAACTGGAGACATATGATGACTATAAACTGTTTCCTCAAAATTAAATACATCAGCAATTTGTGATGTATTTGTATTCCATATTTTTAGAGTTTTATCAAATGAACTCGATGTGAACATACCAGTGTCATGAGGATACCACTGTATAGTCTCCACACTGTATTTGTAAACATCAGGATGGTTTCTGCCAATGGAACATGCTGCTTTACATGTACAATAAGGCTGTCTGCTGGGGTTCTCAAGGTCATAAACTACAATCACACCATCTGAACCACTAGATAACACATATCTCCCTTCAGGAGGTTCAATGTCAAGAGTGTTAACTCCACTGCTTTGGATTCCTTCAACATCTCTGTCTTTGTTCAACTCCAATCCCAAATCTTCCATGTGGACTGTTCTTGCTAAAGGCAAAGAGGTGGTCCAAATCCACTTGTCATGCAGATGAAATCCCCAGCATCCTGTTCCCTCACACCAACTTGACTACAGGATGCTGCCATGACAGAGCTCAGAAGTGGTGCTATTAGGATGGTTCTTAATTCTTTTACTGGATGCTTTATATGGAAGTTCACAGAGAGAAGCTTCCAGAAGTATCCAGAAGCTGTAGGTCAGTGGAATCTAGAAGAGAAAGAAGACACTGCTATTTGCATTTTTCTGTAACAGAAATGCCAAGGAACTCCTAAGATTTCTTCCCAGCCAGAACATTGTTGACCCTGGGAGGAATCAAGCTTTATTGCCTCTGAAACCATGAGCCAATAAATTCTTGTTATTAAGTCAACCTACTATACAGTATCTGTTTTAGCAGCTAGGAAACTAAAAAAATTTCCTCTGGGTAGTGCCTTTGTTTTTCCCATAAATTTGGTATCTATTTTTGTTTCTTTTCATTCATGTTGATACTGGCAAACACTAACTCACCAGAATAGTTCTGTGCTAGTTTGAAAGGATGTATGTCCCCTAGAAAAACCATGTTTTAATCAAAATCCCATTTCATAAAGTAGAATAATCACTATTCAATACTATATGTTTGAAACTGTAATCAAATCATCTCCCTGGAGATGTGATTTAATCAAGAGTGGTTGTTAAGCTGGATTAGACGACGACATGTCTCCACCTATTTGGGTGGGTCTTGAGAAATTTCTGGAGTCCTATAAAAGAGGAAACATTTTGGAGAATGAAGGAGATTCAGAGAGAGCAGAAAAGAATGACATAGCCACGAGAAGCAGAGAGTCCATCAGCCAACGCTTTGTTGATGAAGGAAAACGCCTCCCGGGGAGCTTCATGAAACAGGAAGCCAGGAGGGAAAGCTAGCAGATAATGCCATGCTCACCATGTGCCCTTCCAGCCAAGAGAGAAACTGTGACTGTGTTCACCATGTGCCTTCTCACTTGAGAGAGAAACCCTGAACTTCATTGGCCTTCATGAACCAAGGTATCTTTTCGTGGATGCCTTTGATTGGACATTTCTATTGACTTATTCTAATTGGGACATTTTCTTGGCCTTAGAACTGTAAATTAGCAATTTATTAAATTCCCCTTTTTAAAAACCATTTCATTTCTGGTATATTGCATTCTGGCAGCTAGCAAACTAGAACAAGCTCCTCCTTTACTAACCTGTTAAAGCTTTTGCTTCCCTCTTTTCAGATTAATGAAGGAAAGTTAATGTTTTCTTCTTTCCCTACAGAACTGGTTAAAACTAATGAAGCATGTGCCCAAAGAAGGAGGCTAAACTTAAAGTCCCCCTGGAACATAAAATACCCTGTAAGCAGAATCAAGGTGAGCAGAACAACAGGAAAGAGAAACACCAGAACCAAGAAAGGAACTGAAAGTCTGACCATTACAAGTGCCAACAATGTCACAAGCCCATTCATCAAAATAAAGGGCCATTCAGCAGTAATAGTCAACTTCTAAGCCCTAATGAAATATTTAAATAGCCAATGGCAATAATGAACTTGCAATCCTTAATCTGAATTTACTAGCCAACCACCACATGCCAACATCCCTAAAATCTTTATCTCTTCATCCCATTGTCTGATCTAATAAAAATCTCTCACTTTTCTAGCTTGAGGAGACAGATCAAAGGACTTTCCCTTGTCTCTAATGGCCTAGCTTTTGCTAATAAACCCTTTCTTTTCTCAAAATCCTGGTGTCCCTGAATTGGCTTCTGTGCACAACAGACAAGAACTCACTTGAGCAGTTTCAATCTGATGACTCAGATGGGACTAGGGTCTTAAAGACCCCTGCTTGAGGCTCCATGGCCACTGCAGCCCACCCACCCAATTAGTCTAGAGGCTCAAAGACTGGAACTCAATCTCATTCCCACAGGTGTTGTCAGCCCTGTGGTGCAGTTTTATTTCATTAGGAGAAACAGTTCTGGGAACAAATATCTTTTGGGTATCTTTACATATTGTGCCTACTCTTTTACCCAAATATGTTACTGGATTGATTTTTGGCTATAGCTTAGGATAGGACAATCAATTAAGTTTATATGTTCAAGTCTCACCTTAGTTAACTCCCTCAGATCTCCTGAGACTTACAAATGTTAGGGACAGACATACTCACACTGGTTTTAGTTCCCTGTTCAGTTTTCTTGGAGTTTGGTTTGTGTATAAGTTTTTTTTTTTCTTGTTCTTTTTTTTAACACAAACATTCTTAATATATAATCATCCCGTTCTACATATATAATTAGTAATTCACAATATCATCACATAGTTTCATATTCATCATCGTGATCATTTCTTAGAACATTTGCGTCAATTCAGAAAAAGAAATAAAATGAAAACAGAAAAAAAATTCATACATACCATACCTTTCATTGATCACTAGCATTTCAAACTAAATTTATTTTAGCATTTGTTCCCCTTATTATTTAATTTTATTCCATGTGTTCTACTCATCTGTTGACAAGGTAGATAAAAGGAACATCAGACACAAGGTTTTCACAATCACACAGTCACCTTGTGAAAGCTGTATCATTATACAATCATCATCACGAAACATGGCTACTGGAACACAGCTCTACATTTTCAGGCAGTTCCCTCCAGCCTCTCCATTACATCTTGAATAACAAGGTGGTATCTACTTAATGCGTAAGAATAACCTCCAGGATAACCTCTCAACTCTGTTTGGAATCTCTCAGCCATTGACACTTTGTCTCCTTTCACTCTTCTTCCCCCTTTTGGTCAAGAAGGTTTTCTCAATCCCTTGATGCTGAATCTCAGCTCATTCTAGAGTTTTTCTCAATCCCTTCATACTGAATCTCTGCTCATTCTAGGATTTCTGTCCCACGTTGGCAGGAAGGTCCACACTCCTGGGAGTCATGTCCCACGTATACAAGGGAGGGTGATGAGTTTGCTTGTTGTGTTGGCTGGAGAGAGAGGCCACATCTGAACAACAAAAGAGACTCTTAGGCCTTCGGGGTGACTCTTAGGCCTAATTTTAAGTAGGCTTGACCTATCCTTTGTGGGGTTAAGTTTCATATGAACAAACCCCAAGACTGGGGGCTCAACCAATAGCTTTGGTTGTCCACACTGCTTATAAGTTTTTTTTATTTACTTGTTTTGTTTTGTGATTCCTACTTTTTATTGATAAGACTTCAAAAACTGAGTTTCCATCCATCCTAAGTGTGTGAAACTCAGGGGCAAGGGCTCATCAAATAAGTATTCATGAACAAAATTACAACTCCAGCCATCATTCATTCATCATTCATTCATTCTTCAAAAATATATTAAATAATTTCCATGTTCAAGCCCAATGCCAGAAGCTCAAAGATGATGGAAGCAGGCTTTCTGCTCCCAAGTGGCTTTTGGGAGTAGGGTTTTGTTTTCTTCCCTTGTTTATTTTTTAAAAAATATTTTTATTGAAAAATCATTGCACACACATGCAATCCATATATGGTATACAATTAATGGCTCAAAATACCATCATATAGTTGTGTATTCATCCTTTTTTTAGAACATTAGGATGTTTTTTGCATCACTCCAGAAAAAGAAATAAAAAGAAAAAAGAAAAAAATTTATATATCCCATACCCCTTACCCACCTCTCATTTACACTAGTGTTGCAATCCACCCAATTTTTTACCCTTTATCCCCCACTATTATTTATTTTTTATCCTGATTTTTTTTCACTCATCTGTCCATACCCTGGATAAAGGAGCATCAGACACAGGTTTTCACAATCACGTGTTCACACTAAGCTTTATCATTTCACAATCATCTTCAAAAATCAAGGCTACTAGAACACAGCTCAACAGTTTCCCTCCAGCCACTCCAATACACTGTAAACTAAAAAAGGAGATCTATATAATGCATAAGAATAACCTGCAGGATAATTTCTTGACTCTATTTGAAGTCTCTCAGCCACTGAAACTTTTTTTTGTCTTATTTCTCTCTTCCCTCTTTAGGTCAAGGCTTTCTCAATTCCATGATGTTGGGTCCTGGCAAATCCCAGGAGTTCTGTCCCACATTGCCAAAAGAGACCTACACCCATGGGAGTCATGTCCCACATAGGGGGGAGGGAGTTAGTTCATCTGCCAGATTTGGCTTAGAAAGTGAAGCCACATCTGAGCAACAAAAGAGGTTCTCTGAGGGTGATGCTCAGGAATAATTTTAAGTAGGCCTAGCCTATCCTTTGCAGGAATAAGTTTCATAGGGGTGAACCCTAAGATCTAGGGCCCAGTCTATTAATTTGGTTGTGCCCACCTCCTGTGAGAATATCAGAAATTCCCCAAATGGGGAAGTTGAATATTTCCCTCTTTCTCCCCAGTCCCCCAAGGGGACTTTGCAAATACTTCTTTATTCACTGCCCAGATTACTCTGGGATATAGCAGGGTATCACACCAACCTGGACAAACCAAGATTTGTTTATTCAAGATTCCATTTTATTATGGTGTTAAACTAAACTGACCATGCAAGTTAAATTAGGTGCTGTGAAACACAGATTACAAATTTTGCACATGTCACCTTTTGGCTTCACACAGAAGTTGTTTTAAAACATGGATGATCTCATCCTTTACTCTGTATTCTTATCTACCCCAATCCTGTCCAGATTAACTTCATTCATATCTCTAGTCAAAGTCTGATCATTTTTCAACTTTTTAAATAGTTGTTGTTTGGGGGTAATGCTGACTTTCATACCTTTAGAGCTCTAACTCAGAGACTCAGGTGTTACATAAATACCTGAAGTTTCTGGGAACAACCAGGTTTTATACAAACAGCTCAATATCTCAGCATTTAAAAGTAACAGTTACAACTCCTGAATTTATGTGACTGCTGTAATAGCTTACAATCTAAGACTCTTTATAATAGGCCCCAACTTGACAACCCATTATCGCAACTTCAGTTCTCCTAGTTTGTATATTATAGTTAAACCATATGAGTGAAGCATAATAATATTTGTCCTTTTGCCTCACAACTTCATTACTTCATGTGGCCACTCATTAATTCACTGTATGTATACACCACAGTTCCCCATTCCTTCCCTCAGTCGTTGTACCCTTAGGGCACCTCCATCCATTGCAAATCTGAACACTGCTGCCATAAACACCAGTGTGCAAATGTCTATTCATATCCTCACTCTCAGTTCCTCCGGGTATATACCTAGCAATGGGGTTGCAGGATCATATGGCAACCCCACCTCTAGTCTCCTGCGGAACTGCCACGCTGCCCTTTGGAGATGCTGAATCTCTCAGCTTACCTACCAACAGTGAATAGGTACATCTGTTTCTCCATATTTTCATTTATTTATTTATTTATTTATTTTTTAATTTGCATATGGGCAGGAGGCACCAGGGATCGAACTCCAGACCTCCAGCACGGCAGGTCGGAGCTCTGCCTGCTGAGCCACGGCAACCGCCCTCTCCACGTTTTCTATAGCACTTGTTTCTCTCTGTTCATATTTAAACAGTTTTATTTGCATATCATAGAATTCAACCTAAGTAAACTGACATGCCTTCACCACCATAATCTATAAGACATTTCCTTTGCTTCCACAAATAATTCATACTTTTCCCCCAGACCTTCTGCTTGTTGACATTTCATTTTGACATAATGCCTCTGTCACATTCAGAGAAAGCTTATTTGGTTTGTTAAGTTTTAATATTTTTTGTTAAGGTACCGAAAAGGAGAATTGTAACTCTGGAAAATGCTAATAGTACTACCGACAATGTCTGTAGCCCCTTAAATTGTATCTTGATTACTGGTCATTATTTCGATGTGAATCTATGAAAAAGAAAAGAATATTTCTTCATGTCAATGCTTGGCCCCAATATAAATTAGAGTATGGAGAACAATGACTCAAGAATGGGTTTCTTAATCATAATATCATTTTATAATTAAAATTATTTTGTAAAAGAGAAAAATGGGATGAAATACCTTATGTTCAATGTTTTATATATTTATGTCAAAATAAGAATCTACAAAAGAAATGTAATATTATGATTTAAAAGAATCACAGCTCTCATGACCCAGCTGCTAAGAAGAAATATACTAATGTCTCAGGTAAGTCTCAATGTAAACAAGTGTTACTGGGTTCAAATCCAAAAACAGATTCTCACTATTGCATATAGAATTTCCCTCTGCTCCTTCACCTCCCTATGCCATTTCACACCAGGGTGGGTCCACATTGAGCCCTTCATTCCCTGGTCAGGAAGGAATGGTTTCTGCACCCTTAGCCATCAGGAACACACTTTGACTGGGACCTATTTAGTCCCAGGCAGGGCAATTCCCATTAAGACAAGTTCTAATTGGGATTGCTAATCAAATTTACCCAAGGAGATTTATATATTTGCACTATCCTTTCTCTACTTCTGATTTATTTAATTGGAAGAATAATATGCCTTCCAACTGGGAAAACCCAAAAAAAGATGGAGGACCTTTTTGCTTTCATTTTTATTATACATGATCCAAATTGGGCAAATATTCAGGCCTTATTGAATACTCTTCTTATTCCAGAGGAGCATAGGATGATTCTTAAAGCTAAGCAAGAAGCTCATAGATTATATAATTTGGCTGCAAAATTGCAGTCAAATACCCCTATTTAGGTTCAAGGCACATTTGCCATCCCATAAACAGAGTCCCATTGGAGTCCAAATGAAGAAGGAGATTGGGCTAAATTTTATCATAATGCATGTATAAATATTGGAATGCAGAAAAGGGGCCTAAAGACTAAAAAACCTAAAAAAGTTATAAGAAATCCAACAAGAACACAATATAGACAATATACTGATTTAAATCCTGACCATCCTGATAACATGAGGTTGATCAGTATGACTTTCATTAGTCAGAGTACTCCATATATAAGAAGTAAACTATCTAAACTGGAAGGTGGATTAGGAATGCCTATGGCACAACTGATTGAGGTTGCATTTAAGGTTTTTAATAATTGAGACAAACTTCAAGAAAAGCAGATGAAGTGCTTATTTGTCAGTGTTCTCTAGGGAAACAGAACCTACAGGAGATATCTGTAAAGATTCACAAAAATGTCCCCCACAACTGTGGTGATGCATGAGTCAAGCTGTTTTTGGTGGTCCTTACTAACAGCTCTTGAGAAAAAAGCATTTGCCAGATTGATAGCTGCATACCAGGTACCAGGGGATGTCTTGTTTTGCTCAAGAAATGTCACCACCGCTGTAACAGCAGGTGCAGTTGGAGTCACTATCTGGTTAAGTTTACAATAATCCGCTGTCATCCTCCAAGACACATCTGTGTTTCCTGCAAAAAACTCACTCCATGAGTCAAGAAATCAATGTGGGGATTCTACCAGTTGCTGAGTATATCAATTCCAGTTATGCATTTTGGAACTGGGAAATAACCACAGAATGGGTTCAAACACCTGCTGGATCTACTGTGAGATGGAACTGACTGAAGTCTCCATTGATCACCTGACCTCCAGAAGCTACTACTCAGGCTGTTGGGCCAAAGTGACATTTCAAAATCCATAGGTAGGCCAGGAGCTGGCAACTCTGATGAAGTTCTTCAATGTATTCCCCAGAAGAGGCTGGCTGGCTGAAGCAGAGAGAGAAATTCTCTCTTTTAACTTCTCCTTTAAAGATTTCAACTGATTATATTAAACACCATTCATAGCAGAAGATACTCCACTTAGCTGACTGCAGATGTAATCAGCCATAGAGGCAATCAACATGCTGATTATTAAATAAACAAGCTTTCTGGTTTATTAACCAACTATGAAATATCCTTACAGTAATAGTTAAGCCAGTGCTTGCTTGATCAGACAACTGGGCACCATCACCTGGCCAAGTTGACACTGGAACCTAATCATAACAATGTGTCAGGCTGCCTTGCTAACAGCAGCCATTAACCAAGGTTTATCTGGGCCAAGATAAGACTGGCCAACCGAAGGAAATGACTATGACTGCCAACAAACAGCCCTAAGTTCATATATCCTTTAGGGCCACAGCAATGTGCCTATGGCAAGAAAGAATGCCACTGGAACTATGAATGCCTAAGTTACCCTCAGAGCAGGGAGACTCCGACCTCTCACAAACCCACTCATCAAATGCCTCAGCTTGCAGGGGATGAAGTGACTAAGAATGACAGGGCTCCGGAGTACCTTCTAATTTCAACCATCATGTCTCTATTTTCCATCAGGAGCCCCATGTATCTATATTAGTGGAAAAAGGAATAGTAGGCTTTTTATAAATACTTGAGCCACTTATTCTCCCTTAAATAAGAAACAAGGAATTCTTTTCTCATAAACATTCTCAGTAATTGGAGTATCTGAAACCACTAATAATAAGCCATTCTTACCACCTCTCAAATGCCAAGTAAGGAATACTCATTTAAAGCATAACTTCCTATATGCCTGAATGTCCTATGCCTTTACTTGGATGAAATCTCCTAACCAAATTAAATTCAAAAGTAACCTTTTCAGCAGATATCTTGAACGCTGAAGTTCTCCCAGACAAGACTTTCAAGCTTCCCTACTGCATCTAAAGGAAAAAGTTCCGTATGAAATACCTCAAGATGTCCTTATAAAGCTAAGGCCAAGATATGGGCTAATGGGATGCCAGAAAGAGCCAGGACTGCAGAACCAATGCAGGTTAAAGTCCGGCCCAACATGAACACTCCTAATCTCAAGTGGTATCCCTTTAAAAAGGAAGTTCAAGAAGATATAGGCCTACTGACTGATTCTTTTCTCAAATGCCATTTAATTTGACCAGGCTGATCTCCACACAACACTTCCATCTTACCTGTCTTAAAATCTGGTGCAAAAAAAGGAATATCAATTTGTGCAAGATCTAAAGGCCATCAGTCAAACAGTGGAGGACATTCATCTAGGGTACCAAACCATGCCCATTACTAACACCTCTCTCTGGGGAACTCTGCTGGTTTATTGCACTAGATTTAAAAGATTCCTTTTACTGTGTGCCATCAAGCCCTGAATTTCAGGAACCATTTATCTTTGAATGGTAATGTCCCCAAACCAATATAAAATAGCAATATTTTTTCCCTTATTACTCGTTTCTTTTTTGTCCGTATTTTTTACTCATCTGACAATACCCTAGAAAAAAGAGCATCAGACACAAGGTTTTCACAATCACACAGTCATATTGTAAAAGTTATATTGTTATACAATCATCTTCAAAAACATGGCTACTGGAACACAGCTCAACAGTTTCAGGTACTTCCCTTTAGCCACTCCAATACACCATAAACTAAAAAAGGGATATCTATATAATGAGTAAGAATAACCTCCAGGATAACCTCTTGACTCTGCTTGAAATCTCTCAGCCTTTGACACTTTATTTCGTCTCATTTCTCTCTTCCCCATTTTGGTCAAGAAGGTTTTCTCAATCCCTTGATGCCAGGTACCAGCTCATTCTAGGATTTCTGTCTCACATTGCCAGGGAGATTTATATCCCTGGGAGTCATGTCCCACATAGAAGGGGAGGGCTGTGAGTTCACTTGCTGTTGTTGGCTTAGAGAGAGACAGGCCATATCTGAACAACAAAAGAGGTTCTCTAGGGGTGACCCTTAAGCCTAATTTTAAATAGGCTTAACCTATCTTTTTTTTTTTTTTAACATAACAACATACAAACATGAACATTCTTACCATATGATCATTCCATTCTTGGTATATAATCAATAACTCACAATATTTTCACAGAGTTGTATATTAATCACCACAATCACTTCCTAGAACATTTGCATCATTTAGAAAAGGAAATAAAAAGAAAAAAATTCGTATATACCATACCCTCTTCCCCTTTCCCTCACTGATCACCAGCATTTCAATCTACTAAATTTATTTTAACATTTGTTCCCCTTATTATGTATTTATTTTTAATCCATAAATTTTACTCATCTGTTCATAAGGTAGATAAAAGGTGCATCAGACACAAGGTTTTCACAGTCACATTGTGAAAGCTATATCATCTTCAAGAAACATGGCTACTGGAACACAGCTCTACATTTTCGGGCACTTCCCTCAGCCTCTCCATTGTACCTTAACTAAAAAGGTGATATCTATTTAATGCATAAGAATAACCTCCAGGATAACCTCTCGACTCTGTTTGGAATCTCTCAGCCACTGACACTTTATTTTGTCTCATTTCTCTCTTCCCCCTTTTGGTCGAGAAAATTTTCCCAATCCCTTGATGCTGAGTCCCAGCTCATTCTAGGATTTCTGCCCCACATTGCCAGGAACATCCACACCCCTGGGAATCATGTCCCACGTAGACAGGGGGAGGGTGGTGAGTTTGTTTGTTGTGTTGGCTGGAGAGAGGCCACATCTGAGCACCAAAAGAGGTTCTCTAGGGGTGACTCCTAGGCCTAATTATAAGTAGGCTTAGCCTATCCTTTGCAGGGATAAGTTTCATAAGAACAAACCTCAAGATTGAGGGCTCATTAGCCTATCTTTTGCACAGATAAGTTTCATAGGGGCAAACCCCAAGATTGAGGGCTCGGCCTATTGATTTAGTTGTCCCCACTGCTTGTGAGACTATCATAAATTCTCCAAATGGGAAGTTAAATATATCCCTCTCTCTCCCCATTCCCTGAAGGGGACTTTGCAAATACATCTTTATTCACTGTCCAAATCACTCTGGGATTTATTGGGGCATCACACTAACCTGGACAAACCAACATAATCTCATGCCCTATTCAAGATTCCATGCACTTATGGTGTTGAATTAAACTTACCGTACAAGTTAAATTAGGAAATGTACTACCCAAAGTATAAATTTTGCACCAAATAAACATCTCTCCCTTTAGTCTCACAAAGAAGTTGCAAGTTTTAAAATATGGATGATATCATCCTTTACCCAGTCTTCTAATATACCTTAGTCCTATCCAGATCAGCTTCATTCATATTTCTACTCGATGTCTGATCACTTTTTCAACTTTTTAAACAGTTCCTGACTTTTTAAAAAAGTCAGCTTTTTCAACTTTTTAAACAGCTGACTTTCATAGCTTCAGAGCTTTAACTCTGAGTCTCAGGTGTCATATAAGTACCAGAAGTTTCTGGGAAAGATCATGTTATATACAAACAACTCAGTATCTGAGAATTTAGAATTAACAGCTACACCTCCTGATTACATATGACTGCTGTAAGAGCTTACAATCTAGGACCCTTTACAATAGCCCCCAACCTGATTCCATGCTCTCAACTTTCATCCAACATACAGCTCTTAAGATTCATTCATCTAGTTGCATGCCCCACAACTTCATTCTTTCTCGTAGTACAGTGTATGTGTACACCATAGTTTCCCCTTCCATTCCTCAGTTGTTGTACCCTTAGGCCACCTCCACTCATTGTAGATCAGGAACAAGGCCACCAGAAACACCAGCCAGCAAATGTTCATTTGTACCCCCACCTTCAGCTCCTCAGATATATCCTCAGGTATATACTGAGCAACATGGTTTCAGGATCATATGGCAAACCTACCTCTAGCCTCCTGTGGTTCCACACTGTCCTCCAAGGGGCTGCACTTCTCATTTCCCTACTGACGGTGAATAGGTACAACTCTTTCTCCACATTTTCTCTAGCACTTGTTTCTCTTCGTTCATTCTTAAATAGTTTTATTCACACATCATACAATCCAGCCTAAGTGTGTAGACATGCCTTCACCACCATATTCTGCCTGAAGACATTTCCTTTTCTTCCACACAGAATCCATACCCTTTCATCATACAATCCAGCCTAAGTGTGTAGACATGCCTTCACCACCATATTCTGTCTGAAGATATTTCCTTTTCTTCCACACAGAATCCATACCCTTTCCAAATCCCCCCACCTGTTGACATTCAGTTTGGGCATAATGCCTTTGTTACATTCATTGAAACATATTACAATGTTACCGTTGACTATAGACCCTAGCTTGCATTGATTGTACTTTTTCCCATATACCATCCATTTTCAACATCCTGCAATACTGGCATTCCTTTGTTCTTCCTCATACAAAAATATTTTTTAATTTGTACATTTAATCACTATTATTGTACACTCTAGGCATTTCTAAATTACACAATCTCAGTCTTTATCCTCTATCTTTCCTTCTGGTTTCATATCTGCTGCCAGCCCTTTTCCCTCTATTATACTTACATTCAGCTTCATTCAGTGTACTTATATTATTGTGCTAAAATCAGGTAGTATTGTGCTATTCATTTCTGAATTTTTACAATCAGTCCTGTTGCACAGTCTGTATTCCTTCAGCATCAATTGCCCAATCTCTACCCTATTTCTATCTCTTGATAACCTGTGTTCTTAATTGAAATTCTTCGGGTTCACTCATTAATGTTAGTTCATACCAGTGAGACCAGACAGTATTTGTCCTTTTGTTTCTGACTAATTTCACTCTGCATATGGTTGTCCTCCAGATCCATCCATGTTGTTACATGGTTCATGACTTTATTTTGTTTTACAGCTGTGTAATATTCCATCATATGTATATACCACAGCTTGTTTAGCCACTCATCCATTGATGATATTTGGGCAGTTTCCATTTCTCAGCAATTGTAAATAATGCTGCTATACACATAAAAATAGAAGGCCAATCAGCAGTACTAGCCAACTTTACAATTCCTAATTTGAATGTTTACTAGTCAATCACAATGTGCCAACATCCAGGCAGCACTTTCCACATTTAATTTGGAAATCTCTTTTGCTAAATATCTAAGTTCATGGCTTTTAAAATCTGTCTTCCAGCCAAAGTTTTTAGTCAATTTTGCCAGATTATCTGCCATTTTAAAACAAGGCTTGCCTTCCTTCCAGTCTATAACATGTGCCTCATTTCCGTCTAAGGCTTTATCAGAAGGGTCTCTAGAGGCCACATTTCTACCAATAGTCTCTTTAAGACTTCTAAGCCTTCTCTATCAAGCTTCTCACAACTCCTCCAGAATCTTCCCCTTATCCACTTAAAAAACCATTCCGACATGTTTGGTATTTGCAAACCGCAGTGGCACCCTACTACTCTGGTACCAAAATCTGTTCTAGTCTGCTAGCTGCCAGAATGCAATATACCAGAAATGGAATGGCTTTTAAAAAGGGGAATTTAATAAATTACTAGTTTACAGTTTTAAGGCGAAGAAAATGTCCCAATTAAAACAAGTCTATAGAAATGTCCAATCTAAGGCATCCAGGAAAGGATACCTTGGTCCAAGAAGGCCGATGAAGTTCAGGGTTTCTCTCTTAAGTGAGAAGGCACATGGCAAACACGGCATCATCTGCTAGTATTCTCTCTTGGCTTCCTGTTTCATGAAGTATTTCGGGAGGCATTTTCCTTCTTCATCTCCAAAGGCTGCTGGCTGGTGGACTCTCTGCTTCTCATGGCTATGTTGTTCAACTCTCTCAGAATCTCCTGGCTTTCTCTCTTGTTGTTCTCTTTTATAGGATTCCAGAAAACTAAACAAGACCCATGTGAATGGGTGGAGACACGTCTCCACCTAATCGAGTTTAACAACCACTCTTGATTGAGCCACGTCTCCAGGGAGATGATCTAATTACAGATTCAAACATACAATACTGAACAGAAGAAATGGCTGGATTTATAAAATGGAATTAGGAGTAAAACATGGCTTTTCTAGGGTACATACATCCTTTCAAACTAGCAAAATTCCCAAAATCTTTATCTCCACCTCCCTTTGTCTAATCTACTAAAAATCCCCTACCTCTCCAACTTGAAGAGACATATTTGAGGACATCTGCCTGCCTCTGCTGGGCTAGCCTTTGCTAATAAACTCTTTCTTTTCTCAAAATCCTGGTGTCCCTGAATTGGCTTCTGAATGTATTGGACAAGAACTCACTTTGAAGGGTCTTAATATCAAGATAATTCCTGCAGTCCTCTGTGATTTTTTCATTGATCCATTGGTTGTTTGAGTGTATTGTTTAATATCCATGTATTTGTGGATTTTCCAGTTCTCCCACAGTTAATTCAAGCTTCATTCCATTGTCATCAGAGAAGACTTTTTTTGTAAACTTTTTTTTATGGTATAACATAACATATATTCAAAGCAAAGAAAGAAAAAAGCAATAGTTTTCAAAGCAGTCTTCAAAAAATAGTTATAGGACAGATCCCAGAGTTTGTCATAGGCTGCCATACCATCCTCTTAAGATTTTTCCTTCTAGTTGTTGCAGAATATAGGAGGTTAGAAGAAATAAATACTTTTTTTAATCATCACAATTGATTTTTTTACCCAATATATTCATTTTTTAATTTTAACATTTGTTCTCCCTATTATTTATTTATTTTTAATCCATGTATTTTACTCATCTGTCCATACTGTAGATAAAAGGAACTTCAGACACAAGATTTTCACAGTCACACAGTCACATTATAAAAGTTATATCACTATACAATCATCTTCAAGAAACATGGCTACTAGAACACAGTTCTACAGTTTCAGGCTCTTCCCTGTAGCTTCTCTAACACACCTTAAACTAAAAAGGGGTTATCTATATAATACATAAGAATAACCTCCAGGATAACCTCTCGACTCTGTTTGGAATCTCTCAGCCATTGACACTTTGTCTCGTTTCACTCTTCCCCCTTTTGGTTGAGAAGGCTTTCTCAATCCCTTGATGCTGAGTCTCAGCTCATTCTAGGATTTTTCTCAATCCCTTGATGCTGAGTCCCAGCTCATTCTAGGATTAGAGAAGACATTTTTAATTTAAAGCTTCTTAAATTTACTGAGACTTTTTTGTGACCTAACCTATGTTCTATCCTAAAGAATGATCCATATGCTCTTGAGAAGAATATGGATTCTGCTGTTGTTGGGTGAAGTATTCTATATATATCTGTTAGGTCTAGTTGGTTTGTAGTATTGTTCAAGTCTTGTATTTTCTTACTGATCTTCTATCTAGATGCTGTATCCATTACTAAAAGTGGTGTGTTGAAGTCTCCTACTTTTAATGTAAAACTATCTATTTTCCCTTCAAATCTTTCAATGTTCACTTCATTTATTTTGGAGCTCTGTTATATATAATAGCTGTATCTTTCTGATGTATTGTTTTTTATAAATGTACGGTGCCTGTCTTTTCCCTTTTTAACTGTTTTTGACTTAAAGTCTACTTTGCCTAATTAGTATAGACTGTCAGCAATCTTTTGGTTACTCTTTGCATGGAATATTTTTTCCATCCTTTCATTTTCAACCTACTTGTGTCTTAGAATTTAAGGTTTCTTGTGTACAACATAGTTGTACAATCATAGTTGTGGCAAGATTTTTTAATCCATTCTACCAATCTCTAAATGGGAGTTTAACCCATTTAGATTTAAAGAAACTGCTGATAAATGACAGGGCTTACTCTGTCATTTTGCTATTTGTCTTCTTTTTTTTTTTTGTTCCTCAATTCTTCCATCACTTCCTAAGTTTGCATTTAGTTGATCTGTTTTTAGTGAACCTTCTCATATCCTTCTATGCATATTTATCAAACATTTACTTTGAGGTTTACCATGATGCTCTACTTTGCTAAGCTGTTCAAAAGAGATAACATAAAATGGGTTGTGTATTTGTATTTATGTTATAAATGTATTTATGTTATAAACGATAACATAAGATGGCTTTTAGCAATGGGAATTTATTACCTAATACACATACAGTTCTGAGGCCATGGAAATGTCCAAATGAAAGCGTCATCAAGATGATACCTTCTTGGGCGGCTGCCGTGGCTCGGCAGGCAGTGCTCTGACCTGCCCTGCCATGCTGGAGGTCTGGAGTTTGATCCCTGGTGCCTCCTGCCCATATGCAAATTAAAAAAAAAAAAAAAGATGATACCTTCTTACTGAAGACCAGTCGCCAGTGGTCCTTAATCACCTATCACACGGAAGTCACATGGTGGCACCTGCTTGTCTTTTCTTTCTCTTCCAGGTATCCTTGCTTTTAGCTTGCTTCTGTGGCTTTCTCCCTCTTTGTCTGAATATCATTCTCCTATAAAGGACTCAGGTGAAAGGATTAAGACCTATCCTGAATGACGTGGGTCATATCTTAAGAATTTACTCACCAAAAGATTCTACTTACAATGGGTCCACACCCACAGGAATGCCCTAACTTTAAGAGCAAACTCTTCTGGGGCACATACACCTTCAAACCACCACACTATGATCCTTACATTAATATCTAAAATTTAAATTTATAGCAATCTCCTTTGATATGATACCAGCATGATTCTAATAGCATACACAAATTATATTCCTTTACCTTTCTGCCCCCACCCCACTTATGTTGGTCTTGTCATATATTAGATTTTTATAAATTGTGTATCCCAAACCATAAATTTATCATTACTTTTATGTGCATTGCATTTTAGATTCTATCAGAAGTAAGAAGTGAAGTTTCAAACAAAAAATACAATAGTACTGGCATTTATATTTACCTTTATCATTATCTTTTCTGGAAATCTATATTGTTTGTGAAGCTTCGCTCTATTGTCTAGGGACCAGGGACCTGCACTGTGAATGAAAGTTAGCCTTAAACTGAGCCTGTTAGTGGGGAAGAGAAGGAATAACAATGGTGCCAGGCCCTTTTCTAACATTTTTAGGTAGCCTCCTTCCTGAGTCTGTGCTTGTCCAATATATTCTTGTTGTTTAAAAATTATGTTGAAGAATGGAGTAATGATGTGTCTCACTCTGCCATGTTTGTGACATTTCCTCCTTTCATATCTCCTTAGACTGGCCAGGATTTCTAGTACAATATTAAGTAAAACTGGTAAGAGTGAACACCCTTGCTTTTTTCTCAGACGGTAAAAAATGGTTTATTATTTCACCATTAAGTGTGATATCATCTGTAGGCTTTTGTAGTTGCCTTTAATCATGTCGAGGAAGATCCCTTCTCTTAGTTTGCTAAGAATTTTATCACGAAAAGGTGCTGAAATTTGTGAAATGTTTTTTCTGTATCTATTTAAGTCTTGGTATCAGGGTTATGTTGGACTCATAAAACACACTGAGAAATGATTCCTCTTTTACTATTAGTTTGTATAGGATTCTGGTTTTCTCCTTAATGTTTGATGGATTCATCAATGAACCCCTCTAGAGCTGGAAATTTCTTTGTGGGATGTTTTATTCATAAAATCAGCATATTTAATATATATGGAGCTATTTTAGATTTAAACATTTTCTCTTTGTTTAAGTTCAATAAGCTATGGTTTTGAACAGATTTGTCCATTTTATCTAAGTTGTTGAATGCATTGGTGTGAAGTTGATCTAAGATCCTCTTATTATATATATATCTATAAGACCTTACTGTGAATAAAAACTGTACTTCTGTATTGAATAGGAACTGACAGGAGATCTCTAAGAATCTTTTCATGGGACATTCCAGGATTAGTAAACTGTCATGACGGGAGTGACAGTGTAAATCTTCTCTCTGGTCCTCTGTCTCTAGATTTCTTACTTCTCCAGCTCTAAATCTAGAAAGTAATGGTTTTCTCACCTGTAATATCATTTCCTCTTTACCTCATCCTCCTTCCCCTTACTCCTTCCTAGAGCACTTGGTCCAATCTTTTGGCCATTTGAACCTAAAATGGCCATTTGAATTTGCAAGGATAATTTGGATTTGTTTCCTCATCAACAAAAACTTACTTGTGATTCAGACTTGGAATGATAAAAGATCTAATTAATACATTTCCCTGAGCAAATTATTTATAACCGATATTTTGAAAACTTAATGTGACTTTAAAATGGTGAAGTTAAGTAATTTTATCATAGCAGGTAAATGATGCATTGGCATCACTGAACCTCTCTCCATGAACTTCCTGGACCCAGTGCTTGCAAAAAATGTATAAGGATGTAACACCCTGACTGAGGGTATGTGCAAAAGCTCCTCTAATCCAGCAAGTCAACCAGGAGTAGAATACTAGCTATAGAAAAGATTGTCATCCCTACCAATTCCTTGACCATTTCAATCCAGGAACATGCATTGCTCAATATTATAAATATTTCATTTCTGGGTTGGGGTAGCACACCTCTTCCCTAACCACCTGCCACCCCCTGCCTCCAACACACACAGACACACAGAGCAGTGTTCTGCACTGTTTCTTCTCCAAATTATCAAATTATCCAGTGGTCAAAAGGTATTTGGTCTCAACCAACCCCTCTCAGTTTGTGGTATGACAAATTTGTTAATGGGGCTCCAGAAGGAAAGTGCCTAATGTTTCTTCTAATTGGACATGACTGCTTCAGAATGACTGCGGCTGCCAGCCAGATCTCACTGTCCCAAAGGCTGGATAATAATAAGCTTCTGCCAACAGTTGCTGGGTCCTGACCAGGACAATCTGCAGTAATGAACTTGGAAGGCTCATTGTAGATTGCAAAAATAGAAAAGAGAGAGAAAAACACTGCCGGCTCCTGTCAGTGGCTCAATTATGGCTTCTGTCAGCTTAACAAAAGAAATTCAGAAAAGCTAGACTAGGAAGGGGTGGGAGGGAACAGGCAAAGAAGGATGGGGGCGGGAGCGGACTCATGATGGTAGAACCAGATCAAAATTCCTCCTGGACCAGGGATTTAGAAGGAGTAGCTCAGAGGTCACAACAAGACGGGTGAGTTCCCACTGCCCAAATGGGAAGCTCTGCAGCTGCAGGCGCAAGTGCAGGGTTTGTCTTGCTTTCCCAGGCCTTTTATGTTTGCTGTATAAATTCTCCATCCCCCCCACCCCGCCCACCACCAAGCTAATGCAGAGATAGGGCCTGTTTTGAATTTGATAGAGTGATTACTATTATCATCACTATTGACTATTTTCCAAGACAGGTACTTAGGTCATTTAACACAGTATATACCTATGAAATCAAAGCAAATACATTTCTGAAGCCTTTTCTATTGTGAAATATGACACTTCTACAAAAAAGCACATCAAATATAAATGTACAGCTTAAGGCAATATTAAAAAGGGAATGCTTGTGATCACCACTCAGGCCAAGGAATAGAACGCTGCTGACAGTCTCCCTCTGCTCCTCCAGGGTTACAGCCTCTTTTTTTTACCCCTAGCGGTAATCACTACCCCGACTTTTATGCTAATCCTCTCCTTGCTTTCTTTAGAGTTCACCACCTAAGTAGGCATCCCTAGACACTATGGCTTAGTTTTGTCTGTTTTTGATTCATGTAAATCAATTACTACAATATATGTTGGTTTGGCTTCCTTTGCTCATCGTTGTGTATGATTCTTCTGCATCCCTGTGTAGGGGGTGTAGGGGGTTTATTCATCACTCTGGAATGTTCCTTTGTACAAACACATCACAATTTATGCATTCAATTGTTGCATTCAACGGCAATTTATGCATTCAATGGCATTTGGGCTGGTGCCATTTTAGGGCTATCACAAATAGTGTTTCTCAGGATAGCCTTGCCAACAAGCACAGTGCTGGAGAGATTTTGACAAGGCTAGTTCCTGAGTCCTTGCAGACAGCCAAAGAAGGGACTGCTTATTAGAAACCCATCTGTTGCCTTATAAAGCAACCAGCTTCTAAGATAGCCCTGAATGAGCCCTACTTCCTGGTATTCATGCTTTGCTGTAGTGCCTCCCACCCATGATTACAAGTAGTGATATGCAGCTTCTGAGGCTGGGTCATAGAAGATACAGCACCTCTGACGTGCGCTGATGGAATCCAACTGCCAGAACCTTTATAATATAGTTGAG
>PVIY010040017.1:0-22682 GCA_004026745.1 Myrmecophaga tridactyla
ACCTCAATATGATAAAAGGAATATATGAAAAACCGATAGCCAGCATCATAATGGAGAGAGACTGAAAGCCTTCCCCCTAAGATCAGGTACAAGACAAGGACGCCCACTGTCACCACTATTATTCAACCTTGTGCTAGAAGTTCTAGCTAGAGCAATCAGGCAGGACAAAGAAATAAAAGGCATCCAAATTGGAAAGGAAGAAGTAAAACTTCCATTATTTGCACATGATATGATACTATACTTGGAAGATCCTGAGAAATCTACTGCAAAGTTACTTGAGCCAATAAACAAATTCAGCAAAGTGCTGGGATATGAAATTAATGTGCAGAAATCAGTAACATTTCTGTACACATCAATGACCTAGCTGAGGAGTCAGTTAAGGAAAAAATTCCATTCAAAATAGCAACAAAAAGAATCAAGTACTTAGAAATGAACTTAACTAGGGACATAAAGGATTTGTACACAGAATACTACATAACGTTGCTAAAAGAAATAAAGAGATCTAAATAGGTAGGAAGAATGTTTCTTGAAGATGATTGTATAATGATAATAGCTTTCACAGTGTGACTCTGTGATTGTGAAAACCTTGTATCTGATGCTCCTTTTATCTACCTTATCAACAGACATAAAACATATAGATTAAAAATAGATAAATAATAGGGGGAGCAAATGTTAAAATAAATTTGGTCGATTGAAATGCTAGTGATCAATGAAAGGGATGGGTAAGGGGTATGGTATGTTTGAATTGTTTTCTGTTTTCTTTGTATTTCTTTTTCTGAAATGATGCAAATGTTTGAAGAAATGGTCATGATGATGAATATACAACTATGTGATGATACTGTGAGTTACTGTTTATATATCAAGAATGGAATGATCATATGGTAAGAATGTTGGTGCTTGTATGTTCTTATGTTTAATAAATAAATAAAAAATAAAGAGGTGGAAAGACATTTCCTGCTCATGGATAGGAAGGATACATATAGTTAAGATGTGAATTCTCCCCAAATTTGATCTGCAGATTCATCACAGTACCAATCAAAATTCCAACAACGTACTTTAAAGATTTGGAAAAGCTAACTACCAAATTCATCTGGAAGGCAAAGAGACCCCAAATAGCTAAAAGTATCCTAAAAAAGAAGAATGAATTGGGAAGATTAACACTCCGTGATTTTAAAACTTATTATAAAGCCACAGCGATCAAAACAGTACTGGCACAAAGATAGCAGCAGTGACCAATGGAATTGAATCGAGAATGCAGAAATAGACCACCAAATCTATGGTCAGCTATTTTTGATAAGGCCCCCAAATCTCTGAACTGGAGCAAAATAGTCTTTTCAATAATTGGACATGGAGGAACTGAATATCAACAGCCAAGAGAATGAAGGAGGACCCCTATCTTACACCCGACACAAAAATTAACTCAAAGTGGATCAAACACCTAAATATAAGAACTAGCACCGTAAAGCTTCTAGAAGAAAATGTAGGGAAACATCTTCAAGACCTAGTAATAGGAGGTAGCTTCCTCAACTTCACACCCAAAACACAAGCAACAAAAGAAAAAATAGATAAATGGGAACTCCTGAAAATCAAATGCTTCTGCACCTCAGAAGACTTTGTCGAAAAGGTGAAGAGGCAGCCAACTCAATGGGAGAAAATATTTGGAAATCACATATCGGACAAAGGTTTAATTTCCTGTATATATAAAGAAATCATACAATTCAACAATAAAAGATCAAAGAATCCAAGTATAAAATGGGCTAAAGCCATGAATAGGCATTTTTGTGAAGAGCAAACACAGATGGCTCAAAAAGCACATGAAGAGATGCTCATTTTCACTGGCTATAAGGGAAATGCAGATCAAGACTTCAATGAGATACCACCTCACACCTATAAGAATGGCTGCTTTTAAACAAACAGGAAACTATAAATGTTGGAGAGGATTTGGAGAAAGTGGGACACTTAAGCACTGCTGGTGGGAATGTATAATGTTGCAGCCAATATGGAAGGCTGTTTGGCGGTTCCTTAGGAAACTAAATATCGAGTTGCCCTACGACCCAGCAATTGTACTACTTGGTATATACCCAGAAGAGCTGAAAGCAACGACACAAACAGATATTTGCATGCCATTGTTTATAGCAGCATTATTCACAGTCGCCAAAAGATGGACATAAACCAAATGCCCATCAACAGATGAGTGGATCAACAAAATGTGGTACATACATACAATGGAATATTACGCTGCAGTAAGACAAAACGATGTCCTGAAGCACATGACAAGATGGATGAGTCTTGAGGATATAATGCTGAATGAAATTAGCCAGACACAAGAGGATAGATACTGTATGATTCCACTTTTATGGCCAGCATGAAGGTACAAGCAGAGGCTTATAATACAGAATATATGGGACTTAGAGATACATAGAAACTAGAGATGGGTGAACCATTAGCTAATGAGGTTGAACTCCAATGTAAGGGAATAGATAGGAGTGAAGATGGTTCTCTGTTTGGTCTATAAGTAATATTACCATATTGAAGATGAACAAGATTGAAAGGGCTTGTTTGTATAGATGTATGTGTTCCACTGATTAATACTAGAAATATGAATTAGTTCTCACAAGAATTACTTCAAAGATATGATTCTTGTATAAAGAGTATTTAATTCCAGGGTACAGGGGGAAACTGCTATTGCATGCTATGAGTTATGTCCAAAAGGAAACCATCAGCACTACCACAGCAATAGCAGAGGTAAATAATAGGGTGAGGGATAAGAGTTAAGACGTGATTTAGATTTCCTATTTGTTGAGGGTGTATTTATTGGCTTTCTGTCTCTTGGGAATAATGAAATGATCTAAAATTGAGAATGTTGAGGGACTGTGGACCTTGGGCCCTCTGCATGATGCCTGATGAATGCAGCTGGCTGAAGGATGCACTGATGGAGAGGTAGATTGGTGAAAGCTGGTGTATACTTATGAACGAAGGTTGTGCTGCTACAAAAAGGAACAATGTCGTGAGGCATGCAATGATGTGAATGAACATGTGGAACATTTGGTGAGACCAAATAAGCCAGAAACAAAAAAACAGCAATGGTAGGGTCACCTTTAGAAAATGCTTATAGGAAAACAGAGACCTAGATTTTAAGCTTTTAGAGCAGATACTGTAAGTCCAGAAGTGGTGATTATTATTTCTGGATTTTGAGAAGCTGTTTTATATATATATATATATAACCTGATAGTTAGAGATAAGAACGAAGCCGAACAGGTCGGCGTTAAAGTAATTCAGAATGTAGGAGTATGGAAGACAGTGTCTATATCTTAGAACCACACATACTCTTTGAGTCCAGTGGAAGAAAGGTTTATTTGATCTGGAACTGAAATTTTCTGTAGTGCATAATCTAATTCAACCTATCTGTATAGCTCACTTGAGCAACTGAAAAACAGGAAGCAACAGAATAAGAAAGAGGTCCTTAAATCCTGTATAGATTATTGGAATGCTTGGACACATCCTAGAGTATATTAAGCAGATAATCAAAAAGTATTGGCAAAGTTCCCTGAAGGAGGGGAGAAAGACTATGGAACTATTAAACCTTACCATCAGGGGACCCCCGATACTGTGTCAAACTTTACGGACACCCAAATCAAGAGGCCATGCCCTCAATCATGAGGCTTACTCTTATGAAACTTATGTAGGTAGTGGAGAAGCTTAGCCTACCTATAGGTATGCCTGAGAGTCACCTCTGGAGGACCTCTGTTGTTGCTCAGATGTGGCCTCAGTCTCTCTAAGCCCAACTCTGCAAGTGAATTCATTGCCCTCCCCCCTATGTGGGACATGACATCCAGGGGTAAAAGTCTCACTGGCAACGTGGGAGATGAGTCCCAGGGATGAATCCAGACCTGGCACCGTGGGATCAACAATTACATCCTGACCAAATGGGGGAAAAAAGTATAATTAATAAAGTGGCAGTGGCAGAGAAAGTTCAAATAGAGTTGAGATGCTACTCTGGAGGTTGCTCTTAAGCAAGTTTTAGGTAGATGTTGCTACCTATCATAACCTGCCAACCCTCAATCCGGACCATTCCAGCCAATCCTAAAGAACACCTAAGGCAATATATAAGATTCCATAAGGGTTCCATGTACTAGAGTAACTTTTCAGAAACCTACAACCTCCAGATGGGTCCCTGGCCAAGAGAAGTCCTGAAACCTAACCCAGCCTCTCCAGAACATCAGATAGTTCTATCTCCCTACCCCATATTAGTGACAGACCCTTCCCGTATCAAAAATTTAGAATTGCCATAGCCCAAACAACCCCAAAAAGAGGGATGGAAAGATCAAAGGTAATGGTGGAATTATACATGGGAGACAGGACTTAACCAATGAATATGAATGCTGAATCATTAAATTGATATCTAGAAATAAATAGAGAATTAGAAGTAAAACTAATATTATGAAAATGTAACCCATGTCAAAGTGTGAAATATGTTCTAGAACTAATTGTGGTGCTGTGCTTTGAAATTTATAGCTATTTTGTATATATGTTATTTTTTACAAAAAAAGAAGGAAAAAAAAGTCAATTGTGATGATAAAAAAAATATTTAAGCCCTCCAGCTTCCTATATTCTGGAGCAGCTAGAAGGAAAAATACGAGAGGATGGTATGGTAGCCCATGACAAACTCTGGGATCTGTCCTTAACTACTTGTTGAAGAGTGCTTTGAAAACTATTGCTTTTTTATTTCTTTGCTTTGTATGTATGTTATAGTATATAATTAAAAAGTTAAAAAAAAAACTAAGCTGAAAATATAACAAATATTGGACCTGGAGTTTGAGTCAAATTCCTCCTCTTCCATGGCTGGGAGAGATAAGAAATGAAGTGGTAGCATGATGGAGGGCACTGTCAGGTGGACTCAGCGGGACCTTGTGGAGGGGTGGGTACAGTCTGGCTTCATCCATTACGAGCTGTGTGACCTTGGACGAGGACTTCTCCATGTCTGAGTTCCTCATATAGAGAAAAGGGGAGAATTGCATGCCTTACCTTAGAACAGTGTTTCTCCCCCTTGGTACTGTTGACCTTTGGGCCTGGATCATTTTTTGATGTGGGGAGGCTGTCCTGCATATTGTAGGATTTCTCAGCAGCATCCCTGGACGACCCACTCAATGCTGGGAGCACCCCTCCCCCGAGCTGTGACAATGCAAACTGTCTCCCAACAGTGCCAAATGTTCCCTGGGTGGTGCCAAGTCACCCCAGTTCAGAACTTCTGCGGGAGAGGGGCGGGCTACCTTGTCTGGCACACATTGAACACTCACAGCGTTGTTCCAAGTTGTGAGTAATTTAAAGTAGATAAAGAAGCACTTCGAAGATGGCCTGGCTCATACTGACTTCAAGTCTTGGCTCAGCTAGCCCCTTGGGGCCACAGGCCGTTTCCTGCCAGAAAGGCCCCAGTGTCAAAACTGGGTCTGGCCCCGATGACCTGGATGAGGGCTGTAGCCGCCGTGTACACCTCCCAAACTCTCCCGAATGCCTCTTCTCCACCTCCCCCCTACCCCCCCGGACACAGGCCCCCAAGGGCCCTTACCTGGAGCACAGCAGTCTCTTCCTGCCTGGTGTCTGGGCTTTCATCTGGGCTCTCTGCAAACCGCTTTTCCACCCAGCAGCCAGGGCGCTCATCCCCTGGCCCAGAGTGCATCCCGCTGCCGCCTCTGCTTTCCTTCTGTGCCCGTCTGGGTCTGGGGACGCTTCCTGGTTGCGGCCGGGCCTCACCTGCCATGCACGTCCCGGAAGCCCACGGGCGGCGTGGAGGTGGGGAGGCTGCAGGCTGCGAGTGGCAGGGTGCGCTCAGAGCTGGCGTGTCCACGTTCTCTGCTGCGTTCGCCCGGGAGCACCATTCCTCAGCCCTCGCGTGGGCTAGGTGCCTCCCCATTGTTTTCCTTGCTGCTTTTTGTACTGGGTTGAAGAGTGTCCCCCAAATGCATGTCAGCACCTGTGAACATGACCTCATTTGAAAAGAGGATTTTGGCGGGCTTAATCGAGTTAACGTGCAATCATGCTGGAGTAGGGTGAGTCCCAAGACCAGTGACCCAGGGAAGAAGGCCACGTGCAGGTGGACTGATGCGTCCCTAAGACAAGGAACAGCAGGGATCGTCGGCCACCACCTGAGACCAGGAGGCGGCCAAGAAGGCCCCCCACCCCCACCCACGCAGAACCTTCAGAGAGGAAGGCCCTGTGCTCTTGATTTCAGACTTCTAGCCTCTACAGCTGTGAGAGAATAAATTCCTATTATTTTTTTAAATTCCTATTATTTGAAACCATACTCAGTTTGTGGTATTTTGATTCCACAACCAAAATACACTGTTTTATTGAGAATATGTCATAATTAGAAATTAACCTAGGGAGAATTGACATCTTTATGATACAGAGTCCTCCTAGCTCCAATATAGTATGTGTTTTCATTTGTTGATGTCTTCTTTTGTGCTCTTCGGTGGTGGTTTTAAATTTTTTTTTCCCTCAGTCCTAATATAGTCTTTAGGTACTTTTTTATTGCGTATAATTTACATTCAGTAAAATGCTCAGATATTACGATCTTTAAATTCAATCAGTTTCATTGAATACATATCAAGACCTAACATATTCATCACTCCAGAAAGTTCCTTTACACCATGTCCCAGGCAGTCTCCCTCCTTCCCCTGCAGCAACAGCCAGTCTGATTTTTAAACCCTATGTTAGTTGTGTCTCTTCTAGAATTTCACATACATAGAATCATTTTGTATATATTCTTTTGTGTCTGGCTTATTTCATGCAGCATCATCTTTTTGAGGTTCTGCCATGCTGTAGCAAGTATCAGCAGTTCCCTTTATTGCTGAGAAGTATTCCATGGTATGGATATATCACAGTGTATTTATTATCCATTTTCCTGTTGATGGACATGTGGGTTGTTTCCACCTTTTGACTATTGAATAATGTTTCTGTGAACATTGGCATACAAAGCTTTTTTATGGACACATGTTTTCATTTCTCTTGGATGAAGACCTAGAAGTAGAATGACTGACTCATAGGGTAGGTATATGTTTGACTTTATAAGAAGCTGCTTGATTTTCCCAAGAGGTTGTATCATTTTACATGGCCACCAGCAGTGTATGACACTTCCAGTGCCATCACATCTTCTCCACCTTCCCTGCTTTTAGCACCTTTTTGACTGTACTCATTTGTATGCGTCCTTGCTGATATTTCACAGGGCTTGCAAAAGAGAGGTGAATGCTTGCTCCACCATCTTGAACTGGAATCCAGGGCATATATTTACTTACCTGGATCATCTCTGATGCAGAGTCACATCCAAAGGTCTCTGGAAAAAAGCACCAGCTGTTCACCTGTCTTATCTTTTTCTCTTTTCTGCATTTGTTTTCAAAACAGCAGATAACTAAAATGATGATTTCTCTTTCCTCCAATCCTGTTTTGGTTTGCTAAAGCTGCCAGAATGCATTGTACCAGAAATCGGTTGGTTTTACAATGGGGATTTATGAAGTTTATAATGTACAGTTCTTAGGCAGTGAAAATGTCCAACTCAAGGCATTGGCAGGGCCATCTTCCTGAAGAAAGGGTGCTGGCAATCTGGACTCCTCTGTCCCATGGCCAGGCACATGGTGACATCGATTGGTCCTTCTCTCCCAGGTTCCATTGCTTCCAGCTTCTGGCTGTTCCATCTGTGGCTTCCTTTCTCAGCTTCTGTGTCTTTTTCTGCATGCTTCTCTGAATTTCATCTCTTATGAAGGACTCCAGTAAAGGATTAAGACCCACCTCGAAGGGGGTGGGTCATGTCTCAATTGAAATAACCTAATCAGAAGGTCCCACTTACAACAGTTCTATACCCACAGGAATGGATTAAAAGAACATGGCCTTTTCTGGGGGTACAGACAGCTTCAAACTACCACCCTTCTGATAAGGGATAATTAACCTTTCAGCCTAAACCTCATTGTGTGTCCAAGAATAACTGATTTAAGAGAAAACAGGACTGTTGACATTTTGAATGTTTTGAAATGGTGGAGATTTTCGTGTGGGTGGGATCAGATGGAAAAGGTCTCTATGCGAAGGAAGGCAGAAGGGGAGGTATGGGGCTCATTTCCCCAGTCCCTTTAATGCCCAGCCTCGAGGTGCCCATGGGTATGGGTGGTACCATCACTCCTTGCATTCCTGCCTCTGCTCAGGAGTGTGTGTGCACGGTCTTTTTACATCTTTAGGAAAGTCATTGTTGGATGCCTTTTCTTTTATCCTGGAGCAATGCAGGCTCTCCCCAGAGCATTAGGATCTTCAGGACTGGTCAGGTGGAGGTGTAAAGGGTGGGGATGAAGCAGTGGTGAAGAGGGTGGAACCTTTCTGGTGGCAGCAGTTCCTGGGATGTGGAGGGGCATGTGATGAGGACATCAGTTGTGGTCAGGCATTAAAACCTGCTTCGTAAACAGAACCTGTAGATTTGGGGTTTGATGTATTGCTTAGGTTGTTACCTTCCCAAGAAGAGAACATTACACCCCTACAGATTAGGATGGACAAATTCACATTTTACCAGACATCCAGAAAGCAGTTTCATAAGGTTAAAGGCATTGCTACTTTTTTGCTCCTGCCTCTGAAAGCATAGCTCAAAAGCTCTGCATTCTGTAATGTGTCCGCCTGTCTTTGACTGTCTGTTTGTTCGTCAGGGATGTTCTGTGGGAACATTCCAGCCCTGGAAGGAAGTAGCAGACGCCAGTCCAGGTAGTAGAGGCTTTGCTGTCTTTACCCATCTCCTTTCAACAGAGCTTCTCAGAACTAGAGGTGCTGGAGGGGAGCGGGGGTGGGGTGGGGGAGAAACCTAATTATGCAAATTTTGATCTTAAAGCTTTCTTCGTATGTTTCCTGGCAGGCTGTTCTTTAATCTCAAGAGCAAGATTGCTTAGAATTACCATATATTCTAGTTAATTGCATTAAAATTATAGCAAAGGTTGTTTTGGCTATAATCAAGAGTGATTTTGATTAATACTTCTGAAATCAAACACCTCACCAGCAGTGGGAAGGAGCACAGCCCTCACAGTTGGCCCTCCTTTCTCCTCCTTCCCTCCCACCTCTCCTAAAAGGCCAAAGGCACGCACATATTTGAAAGGTTTTATTTATTTTTACATTTAAAATGTACCCGCTTTTCTTTATCGTTAATGAAAATTTCCCAAAGAGAGAGGCTGTTTATTTTCCTCTCTTTAATGCAAAGGTTATAAAATAACTCTTTGATTAAGGAAGGCAAAAAGGGTCCAAGCAGGGGTCTTACTGGCAATGGTGGCATGAATGCATCATCTCCTGATGGTCCTTTGTGCTGGGGAAGGCACGACAAACACCTATGAAAAAGGCATTAGAAGGAAAAAAAAGACGTTAGACTTACCTACAGATACGAGATAAAAACAAACTGGAAATGATCATTGGAACAAGGAACAAAGTGCTTCGTTAATGGAGTGAGTAGATTCAGGTAGAGTTAGTTCATCATGGAAGACCTTGTCAGTGGAAGAAAATTCTTTGTAATGCACCTTTGCATCATTTCAGGAAGAAATCAGCAAACGGTTTATCATTCAGGGTGTGCTAGGTAATTGTGGTAACGATGCCACAAATCTCATTGCTTCCCACAGCAAAGTTGAATTTCTTGCCCCTGCTGCGTGACTAGCCAGGATGGGAAGGGGTCTCACTCAGGGGGATGGAAGCTCCATTTCGCCACTGGGCTTTCATGCCGTTGCCATGGCAGGGGAAAGGGAATATAGTAAATGTGTGCACTCCGCTTGCATTTCATTGACCAGAGCACATAAGGGCCCCCAGACTCCCAACTAAAGGTATTGAGAAGGATGAGAACTAAAATACTTGTGCATGGCATTGAACATTAAATGCAACTCTGCATAGCCTTCCGGATTCTGTAAGGAACCAGCAGCAAGCCATGATGCATCTATATGAAGGCTTATTCTTTTTTGTTGTGGTAAAATAAAAACATAACATTTGCCATTTTAGCGATCTTGAAGTGTATGGAGGCATATTTTACAGCCATTCATGGGGTACTTTCAAAGATTCTTTATGTCATGGATATAATGTCATTATATATATATGGCATTATCCCAGTTTTCTCTTTCTGTTTCTGCTAATAGCTCTGTTCTATTCAGATAGAATTCCCATATCATAGAGTTCACCCATTTAAAGTGTACAGTACAGTGGTTTTTAGTATATTCACATAGTTGTGCAAATATCACTGTCTAATTCCAGAGTTTTGGTGTCACCTCAAAGACAAACCTCGTACCCATTAGCAGCTGCTTCCCATTCCCCCTTCCCCCTGTCCCAGGCAACCATCTGGTCTGCTTCCTGTCTCTGTGTATTTGCCTATTCTGTACATTTCATATGAGTGGAGTCATGTAGTGTGTCATCCTTTGTGTCTGGCTTCTTTCATTTAGCATAATGTTTTCAGAGGTCATCCATGTTGTCACATGTACCAAACTTGATTCCTTTTTATGGCTGAATAATATTCCATTGTAGGGATACACCACATTTCATTTGTCCATTCCGCAGTTAATGGATGTCTCTTTGCAAATATTTACCTAAATGCCATTATTCTCCATACACCATTGTTCCACTGAGTGAGATGTCTGGAGGATCTTTCCATGTAGTTCTTGATCATTCCCCTAACTGCTGCCTCCTCTCCATACTATCCATGGACTTTATTTTATAAAAATAAAATTTTACAATAATAATAAATGCCATTCGGCAGCATGCCACTTGTTGCCAAATCTTCCCTGTTCCTGTGCTGCAGCTGCCATTGTTGTCCAGGTCTCCTTGTACGTAAGTGCGAGGTGCATGCTGGGAAGTGCACGCAGAGTATACATTTCTAATAGAACCTGCCAAATTGTACCCCTGCCCCCTAGCAGTACACTGTGAAGACAGTGCTTTCCCCTAGAATAGGCACAAATCAGTAACACACTTACCGATGCTTTTGGTAACTGCTCTTTGTTAGGACTCTTTCAAGTCTGTTTCTGCTATTTAGACCTTAACTTCCTGAGGGCAGGGCGGAGTCTCCATCTCCTGAGCATCAGGCCCTGACCTGTGAGCAGACCGAGCCTGCTTGGCTGGGGAGGTGGCCTGGAGTCCTGGGCAGATTATTTGTGCAATAGAATTTACAGAGTCTAAATGTTCTTCAAGAGCTTAGATCCTACCTGAGACAAATAAAATAAAATTTCAAGGTGGTTCCTTCGGAAGTTGTTGGACTGGATACAGCCCTCAATTTAAACATTAAAGACTTCCTCCTTGTGGTTAGAGAACCACAAAAAATCCACCTGGAAAGCCTCTCCCAGGGCCCAAGGAGAGGCATTTTGCCCAGCACCATGTGGGGCCACTTGAGGGCAAACTTATTCCCAGAAACACTAATCCGATCATCCAGCAAAGAGCAGAAATTGCGGCAGATTAGGATGGAAAAGCTGTCAGGAATCTGCTTTGGTCTCAGCGTTCTTTGCTACTGGATCTGATCTGTGTAAGTCAGTTTTTAGCTTCTTCCAAGAGGCCTTCACTCATATACTGCAGTGAGTTCTGTCTTCATAGGAAGCCATCTACCTCCATGAGCTTCTGTCTTCTTACATACACAGGCTAAGAAGTATTGTGGGAACTTATCTGGACATTTTAATAAATCATCTTTTAATTTTAGAACAGTTTTACAATTCCAGTTTCTTCTGTTACTGACGTCTTCCATTTGTTTGGTACTTTTGTCACAGTTAATGAACTAATAGTGATAGGTTGTTATTAGATGAAGTCCATACTTTATTCATATTTCCTAAAATTTCCCCTAATGTCCTTTCTCTGTTCCAGAATCCCCTTACCTGGACACTTTGCATCTGAGAATTACTGAGCTGACTGGTCAAGAATTCCAAGATTGGAGTTCCCCATGTCTTGGGGTTGTCCGTAGCTGGAATTTTGTTGAAGGCTCCCTAAATTGGGTTTTTTGAAAACCACTACCCAAGCTCCAATATGGGTTTCATCTGAGTAGGGGAGAGCTACCATTTCCTGAGGCCCTCTTGTGCCCCAGATACCAGGATAGGCCGAGTTCTTGTTTGTCTTTGACTTTCTTTATTGGTTCTCTTGTGTGGACAATCAAGTTTATCCCACTCCACATGCCAGCCCACTGTCGCTGTCAGAGCTGTGCAAGACCTGTTTTAGTTCCCAGGCTGCTAGGACAAATACCACACATGGGTTTGTTTAACAACATGAATTTATTAGCTCACAGTTTCAGGGGCTAGAAGCCTCTGGGTTGACATCACCCTGGCTGGCCAACAGTCCTTGGGATTCCTTGGCTTTCCTATCACATGGTGATGGCCTCTCCTTTCTTTCCAGGTTCTGGTGACTTCTACCTTCTACCACATGCCTTTCTCTTCATAAACCCTCCAGTTATAGGATTAGGGCCCAATCTCATTCAGCTGGGTCACACTGTAACTAAAAATAACATCTTCAAAAGGTGTGGGCTCATACCCAGAGCGATGCAGAATAAGATTAAGAACTTGTTTTGGGGTCGGGGAGAGGGTGTACATAATTCAACCTACCACAAGGCCTATCTCTTATCTTGTTTTATATTAGTTTTTATTCTCCTTCATTCCACATCTCCACTCACTTTTCTTTTCCCCACCATACCTTATGGTGGGGAAGGGAAATACGTAGTATGTAAAATATGTTGAGTGTGTGTGTTTTATACAAGTAGTGTTGTGCCCTTCTGTGTCTTACAGTTTACATTTAGTACCATGTTTTAAAGGTTTCTCCATGTTGCTCCTTCTGGTTTGTTGCTTCTGGCTGCCCTGGTGGATGAAGATTTCTGTGTAAGTGCCTGCCACATTGTATCTGCTGCTTTGCTAGTCATAGACACCCAGACTGGGTCTAGTTGCCCATCCCCACCACTGGAGCTGTACACAGGAGTGGGATTGGGGCCATGGTTCCTACACATGCCAGATTCACCAGTGGGGCCCACCCACTTAGGTAGTGCTGTAGGCAGATTCCATGACAGCACGTAGAAGTCCATGAAAAACCACCAGGAGAAGACTGACCATGTCCCAGTGACGAGCCAGTTGGGAAATCCACGTGGCCATTGTTCCTAGAGCTGGATACTTTGAGATCCACATATAAAAGTGAGACGGGTCACCCACTGAATTCTAGATTCTTGACCTGCTGGCTCTTATTGCTTTGTGCTTTAGGCTTCTTGTTTGAAAATAATAGGATCAGCCTCCCTTTTCTTGAGTATTGACAAAACTCAAAAGATTAGCAAATTAAGCTCCTTATGTATAATTAGAGCTGATACCCACTGAGAGCTCCTCTCTGTTAGGGTTGGAGTGACCAAAAAAGAGGGTTTGTTAGACCACCATCTTTTGGCATCTCACCTTGCACAAATGTCCTGAAGTTCAGTAATTGGAGGAGCTGCGCAAATGGTGTCATGTTCACAAATGCCAAGTTGTAACGAAGGCCTAATAATGTACTAGATGTGAATTATGGACCACAATGAAGGCTTTGTCAGTCATATTACCCAATTAGAATATACGTAATTGTAAGTAGCAATCTTTTTTTAAGCATAATTGCTTGTTGAAAGTGTGCCATTACAGGGTTATCAGAACAGGATCTGGAAAGACTTCCAAAGGAACACTGCAGACCTGTTAAGAAAAAAGTGGGCATTTGCTCGATCATGAGGCTTACTCTTTTGTAAAGCTTACGTAGGTAGCGGAGAAGCTTAGCCTACCTATAGGCATGCCTGAGAGTTACTTCTGGAGGACCTCTGTTGTTGCTCAGATGTGACCTCTCTCTCTCTAAGCCCAACTCTGCAGGTGAAATCATTGCCCTCTCCCCTGTGTGGGACATGACATCCAGGGGTGAAAGTCTCCCTGGCAATGTGGGAGATGACTCCCAGGGATGAATCCAGACCTGGCACCATGGGATCAACAATTCCATTCTGACCAAAAGGGAGAAAAGAAGTATAACTAATAAAGTATCAGTGGCAGAGAGAGTTCCAATAGAGCCAAGAGGCTACTCTGGAGGTTGCTCTTACGGAAGCTTCAGTTAGACCTTGCTACCTATTGTAATCTGCCAATCCCCAACCTGGACCATTCCAGCCAATCCTAAAGAACACCTAGGGCAATATATAAGATTCCACAAGGGTTCCAGGCACTAGAGTAACTTTCTAGAAATCTACAATCTCCAGATGCATCCCTGGTCCAGATAAGTCCTGAAACCTAGCCCAGCCTCTCCAGAACATCAGATAGTTCCATCTCCCTACCCCATATTAGTGACAGACCCTTCTAATATCAAAAATTTAGAATTGCCATAGCCCAAACACCCCTAAAGAGAGGGATGGAAAGATCAAAGGGGAAGGTGGAGTTATACAGGGAAGGTAGGTTTTAACAAATGAATATGATTGCAGAATCACTAAATTGATATTTATTTTAGTGTCAAGTATCTTCGAGCAGCTAGAAGTAAAAACCTAAAATTGTGGAATTGTAACCCATTCAAACTCTGAAATATGTTCTACAACTAATTGTGGCGCTGTGCTTTGAAATTTATAGCTTTTTTGTATATGTTATTGTTCACAAAAAAAGAAGGAAAAAAATCAATTGTGATGATAAAAAAGTATTTAAGCCCTCTAGCCTCCTATATTCTGGAGCAGCTAGAAGGAAAAATCTGAGAGGATCGTATGGTAGCCTATGACAGACTCTGGGGTCTGTCCTGGAACCACTTGTTGAAGAGTGCTTTGAAAAAAAACTATTGCTTTTTTCTTTCTTTGCTTTGTATATATGTTATACTATTCAATAAAAAAAGTTAATTAAAAAAAAAAAAAGGTGGGCCCTAGGAGTCTTTCAAATGGATGCCAGCTGCTTCAGCAGCTTCCCTGGGGCAGAAGCTGTTGTGTGCAACCTGCTCCACCCTGGGCTTAGGTTGGCGCCTCTCATGGGGTACAAGTTTAGCACAAGTTTGTTGATGAATGAACAGGTACATAGAAGAAAGGAAGGAGAGGATTGGGGTTTTTTTGGCTTCTCTAACACACTACCATAAAGTTAGTGTCTAAAAGCAACTCAAATTCATTCTCCTAAAGTTCTGGAGGTCAGAATTCTCAATTCAGGGTGTCAGCAGAGCTGTGTTGCTTCTGAGGCTTTCAGGGGAGAATTGTTTTCTTGCCCTTTACAGCGTCAAGAGGCCCCCCCATTCCTTGGTTTGGCCCCTTCCTTGCATCATTCCCGCCTCTTCTTCTGCTGTCACATCTCCTTCCCTGACTGACCCACCTGCCTCCCTCTTATAAGGTCCCTGTGGTTACACTGGATAATCCATCTGGAGAATACAGGATAATCTCCCCATTTTACAATCCTTAATTTAATCCCATCTGCAAAGTCCTTTTTGCCATGTAAAGTTACATATTCACAGTTTCTAGGGATTCGGGGGGGGGCTCTTTTTGTGTACCCCGGGGAGCTATTGATGTTACAGCATTACCTTTGCATTGCATTACATTCTTTTTAAAGATAGTTTTATTACTTTTGCATATAAAATTAATAAATGCCCACAAAATAAATAAGAAAATAGTCATCACCTATAGATAACTATTAACATATTGGCATATATTATTGCAGACTTTATGAAAACAGGAAATGAAAAAAAAAATTAGAGGAGGTGCAGCTGCTATGGAAAACAGTTTGGCAGTTCCTCAGAAAGTTAAGTATAGAATTACTCCATGACCTGGCACTCCCAGGGATTCCAACAGATATTTATTTGCACACTGATGTTCATAGCAGCATTATTCACAATTGTCAAAAGATGGAAACAGTCTAAGTGTCTTATCACCAGATGAAAGCATAAACAAAATGTGGTATATTCACACAGTGGAATATTTTTCAGCCATAAAAAGGAATGCAATTCTGATACATGCAACAACACAGACGAACCTTGAAGACATGATGCTGAGTTAAAGAAGCCAAGCACAAAAGGCTACATATTTCATTTATAAAAATATTCAGAATAGGTAACTCTATAGAGACATAAAGTAGATTAGTGCTTGCCAGGGGATGAAGGAAGGCAAAGAATTGGAAGTAACTTAATAGGTATGGAATTACTTTTGGGGATGGTATTCTGGAATGAGATTATGGTGATGGTTGCACAACAATGAATATGCTAAAATCATTGACCTGTACATTTTTAAAGGGTTCCTTTTAATGGGATATGAATTGTATCTCAATAAACGTACACACACACAAGCACTAATAAGCACATTCCTGGTGCTGAGCAATGCAGGAATGTACCCCAGGTTAGCCAGAGGTGCTTCTTGAAATGGGACCAAATGGAAGTCCAGCATCTCTCTCCCCTTGGACACAGTCCACCCTGTCCTGTCACCAGCTCCTCTTCTCCTTCCTCAGAGTGTTCTGTACCCTAGCGGTGACCCCAGCTGCTGAAGCAGCCAGTGCAGTTGAGTGTGGGGAAAAAGGGCATGGGAGCAAGGGGCAGGGGCTTCCAATCATTCCTTTATTCCCTCACCAGGCTCCCACCTGCTCCTTCAACCTCACTTCTTGCTGCTTCCTCGCATGCACTTTTCTTCCCACCTACTCATTTATTCAACATCAAATCGGGTACACAAGTAAGGCAGGTGTAAGGCACGTGTAACATTTATTGAGCAACTACTAGTGTGAGGTTGGGGCCATTCTCAGGCGATCACACAGATGATCACAGTTGGAGTAGTGCAGGGGGAAAGTCAGAGGGTGAGCCTAGTCTGGGACGGGAGCTCCACCTGAAGAGTGAGAAGACACCTTCCCCAGCTACCCAGCCCACAGCCAGTTTTCAGTCCCGAAGTAACAACCTGGGGAAGAGCTCTTTCCTTCAAGCAGTGAACAGGTCAAATGCTTAAAAAGGGAAAATAGCTGATGGTTGTGGTAGATAAAACGATGCCTGTGCAAAGATGGTCACATCCTGTAGTAGCTAAACCTGCTGGAATGCAAGATGCCAGAACTGGGGCAGCTTTTACAATGGGGATTCATTAAGTTATAAGTTTACAGTTCTAAGGCTGCAAAAATGTCCAAACTAAGGCATCCAGAGAGAAAGGCCAATGGGACAGGAACCCCTCTGTCAGCTGGGAAGTCACGTGGCTGGCATCTGCTCGTCCCTTGCTCCTGGGCTCCGTTGCTTTCAGCCTCTGTTCCTGTGGGACTTCCTCACTTGCCTTCTCTGGGGCTGAATTTCATCTCCTGGCTTCCCTTGGCTCTCTTCAGATTTCTGGCTTGCTTAACATCACATGTGATGTCTTCTGGGCTCTGCCTGTATCTCAGCATCTGCTCTCTCTGTCGGCACTCCCAGCATCTCCAAACATCTGTGTCTCTGTCTGCTCTGAAGTGACTGTTCTCCAAGCATCTGCATCTGAGGTTTCTCCAGAATGTTTCCCCTTTTAAAGGATTCTAGTAAACTAATCAAGTCCCACCTTGAATGACTGGAGTCACATCTCCATCTAATCAAAAGGCCATACCCACAATTGGCTGTATCACATCTCCATGAAAGTAATCTAACAAAAGGGTCACACCCACAGCTGGGTTTGTCCCATCTCCATGGAAACAATCCAATCAAAGTTTCCCACCCTATGGCTTTTCTGGGGTACATAATAGTTTCAAATCAGCACATGTCCTCATCCCCACAACCTGGAATGTGTCACCTTCCATGACAAAGGGGGACTTTATAAGAGGAAGGTAGAGGAGATTTGATGATGGAAACAAATGTCATGAGAGAGATGTAAAGATGCTACACTGCTGGCTCCAAAGATGGAATAAGGGGCCATGAGCTTAGCAGCTGCTAGAAGCTGGAAAAGGCAAGGAAACCTCTCCTAAAGCCTCTAGAAGGAGCACAGTCCTGCTGATACCTTGATTTTGGCCCAGCGAGACCCATTTGGAACTCTGGCTTCCAGAACTGTATGATACTATACGTGTGTTGTCTTAAGCCACTGAGTTTGAGGTAATTTGTTACAGCAGCCACAGGAAACTAATACAGCTGTCTTATAGCACTTTACTCCTCCAGGCATCTGCGAGGCAGGCAGGCTGGGGTGGAAGCGGATGAATCTGATCAACTGTGTGATCCAGTGCAGTTCCATCTTGCTAGCCTTAGCTCTTCACTGGTAAAAGGTTGTCTCCCACACCTGCTAAGCCTGGCTTGCTTCACATTTTAAGAGATGCATTTGGGGTGGGAAGAGGCCTAGAAAGTAGGCAAGTCAGATTCTGCTCCAGGATGCACAGGAAACTTTCTTAGGGCTCCTCCCTCCCCTCCAAATTGAACAAGAAATCTAGGACTTTTAGGAGGCTTACCATTTCCAGGGGATTGTTTGTTTTATTATATTCTGGAAAAATCTGTATACTTGCCCCCTGCCTCATGCTTGTATACAGAGACCCAAGTCAGAGTTGTAAAAAGGGGAAAGGTCAGCTGAACAGCTGTGACTTCATTTTGGTAGCTGCCAGAGCTAGAGTGGCGGCAGTGGAAATGGGGAGAATTGGATGGACTGCCAGCATGTGTCAGTAAATTGATAGTTCTTGGAGATGGAACATGGGGAGAAGGAAACGTCTAGGATGATGTGTGGGTTTCTGGCTTGGAGAATGGGGGTGGGGTTGCTGTGTCATTCCGTGAGACAGATGGGCAGCCCAGGACGGGTCTAGGTTGAAGGGGCATTTGGTTTGGGGCATGCCAAGTATGAGGAGTGGTTGGAAGAGGAGGGAGCGAGGCAGTAAGTGTCAGTTTTGGAGAGTATCATCCCATCTATTTTATTTATTTATTTTTTTGCATGGGCAGGCACCGGGAATCGAACCCGGGTCTCTGGCATGGCAGGTGACAACTCTGCCACTGAGCCACCATAGCCTGCCCCCTCCCATCTATTTTTAAACATGCTCAAATAATCTCTCCTACTATAATATCTCCTACTATATGCTCCTCCTCTCCTCCTGTTTTGACTATACATCCCCATCCTCCTAATGCCATCTCTCTCTCTTCCTTTTCAAACCCAAACTTATAAAATTACCTCAAAATGGATCATAAACCTAAGTATAAGAGCAAAAACTGTAAAACTCACAGAAGCTAAACATAGGAATAAACCTTCGTGACTTTGGTTAGGCAGAGCTTTCTTACATATGCCACCAAAAGCACAAGTGACAAAAATATTAAGTTGTACTTCATCAAAATGAAAAACTTTTGTGCTTCAATAGAACCCATCAAGAAAGTAAAGTACAACCCACACAATGGGGTAAATATTTTTGCAACTCATACCTAGGATAAGGAATTTTTATCCAGATTATATAAAGAATTATTAGAACTAAACAACAAAAAGACAAACAGCCCAATTCAAATATGGGCCAAGGATCTGAACTGACATTTCTCCTCATGGGCCCCTTTCTAATATCCTACTTGTCCTCTTTGGTGAGATGACTTTTCACATCTTCTAGGCCAATTGCCAGGGGGAAAAGTCTTCCCTGAAAGTGGCTTCTGTTTTCTGAATGGTCCAATGTCAAAATTTTATCCAAGTCTGATTACCAGGAACAGCTGCATTACTAGGAAGCATTTCATAGTGGAGGTTTGAGGCCTCTAGGTTCATTCTCTTCCTAATTTTGAGGTGTTCACTTGATGCAAAGTTATTATTTTTCAAAAATTCTGTGCTTCAAGGAGAAACTGCTTGGGTTTTCCTTGGCAGAAGATCTCTCTTAAAGAATAAGTTGTAAGTATTGAGTCCCTGGTCTTGGGTTTCCAATCTCAGCACCTGCTAGCAAAGCAACTTGAGGCAGTGAACCAGGTATTATTATAGGACAAGACAGTGTGGTATGTGGCGGCATACAGGAAAGAACAAAGCCCAGTTCCTGTCTACATAGCATTTACAGTGAACTGTGGGGGCGACAGGCCCAGATACATCTGATAAAGTTAGGTGGTATAGTTAGGATGGAAAATGAAGGATGACCATTCTGATAAGCTTTACTTGGGGAGAGAGAAAGACATCAAATGGGTTCCATGAAGGAAGTGCCTCTGAGACCGCCAGCAACTTCCATAGGAAAAGTAGAGGTTTGGGTAAAGAGAGCAGTGGGCAAGGAGGTAGGAAATTGTGCAAATCGTTGGGTTTAAATGGCATGTGAGGGGTGTGGACTTATTCTGGAGGATGGGGAGATCCTGGTAGTTTTTGTGTATTAAGGGAGACCCAACTAAATCTTTGATATATCACATTTTTTCTGGCAGTGGAGTAGAAGAAAGACTGAAGTAAGGAGGGCAGTTAGAAGGCTGTTGTAGTAATTGAAATGAGAAATTAAGGAAATGGCCACAGAAGTGGAGGTTGTGGGACGGATATGAGAAATATTTTGGCATTTGGTGGTAAAATAGACAAAACTTGGTTCTGTACGGGTCATGGATGAAGCCGAATTTCAGGCTCGGGCACCCGGGTAGATGGCACTGCGTTCACCTGGCTGCGTAGGGGAGGGAAAACCAAGGTCAGTTTGGACGTGTTTCCTTGGAGGAGTTGTGGAGATCTCCTTGGGCAGAAGGACTTGCAGGGTTGGAGCTCAGGAGGGACGTCTGGGTTGGGGATATATCTGAGCAGCTGCTTTGGGCTGGCTACGCCTTTCTCCCTTTGCATTGGCCTGGCCAGGTAGCAAAGACTGAAACCCTGAAGGGGCCCATCCACCACTGAGCCTGCTTAGGAGCATGGACGGGGCTGCTCGTCGCTGAAGCTGCACCCTGTGATGTGTCCTTTTGGCATTAGAGACTGGGTTAGAGTGGGCCCTCTGTCTGGGCTGGCTCTCCAGGGACCTGGTTTTATCCAGACACATCTGCACTGCGTAATGAGCAGTCTCATAATGAGATTCTACTGTTTTTGTTTAACCAACTCAAAACAAAACCCAAAATAGAGTCAACCTTTTAATGGATTCTCTTCATCTGTAAAATGAGTGGGTTGGACTAGCTCTGCCTGGTTCTGATTTGGAAATTTCCCTATGTGTAATATCAGCCAGAGACAGCTTTTCACCTCACTGAAGAAATTATGCAGGAATGCATTTGTGTGTATATTTATGTTGGCTGTTGGAAAAGGAAATGCCACGTGAGGTATTTTTAGTCCAAAGGTTGTGGCTTAGAAGTATTTTGGAGTGCCCTTCTGAACATCACTGACATTCTTATGTCATATCGGTAAAATCTAAAGGCTCATGAGACACTGGGTGAGTTTCAGTGGAAATGTGGCTTTGTTCTCTCTGAGTCTATTAAATTCATGAACATTGAAAGAAGACTCTCCTATAAGCTATTTACTTGCTCATACAAACTCATACTTAATACAAAATAATGGCAACTAATATTTGAGGGCTTCTTATATGCAAACACTGTGCTTAACACTGTACATATAATGATCAATTTAATCCTCCCAGAAGAGGAAACTGAGGCACAGAGCTCTCCAGCCCCTTGTCCAACGTAGCTCTGCTGATGAGTGGCAGGGCTGCAGTCTGCTCCTGGCTGTCCAGCCCCAGCTCTCCAACCCGATGCCAGCAGTGTCACCTTTGGCAAAGTACCTTAGTACCTTGCACTGCTTCATAGAAACTGCAGCCCTGAGAGCAACGGGCTTCCTGTCACAGGACTGTCATGAGACCCCAGGCCTCCTGCCCCACTACAATGAGCCCTTACTTGTTTCTGACATGTCATCTACCTTATTCTGTGGAGGGAGGAGCAAGCAGCCAGGATACCTTTATTTTCCACATGGACAACAGGCCACCCCCGGGAAGATGAAGGGCTTTTCCCTTCAAAACCTGGGGCTGATCTCGGAGGCTCCGTGCACCATCACAGAGCTGACTGCTGGGGACCACACTTGGAGACAGATGCTCTGTATTTCAGTGAGATACAACTCACATACCATACAACCCACCCTTTTTAAAGCCTATAATTCAGTGGTTTTGTGTAGACTCGCGTTGTACCAGCATTTTGCCCGTGCTAAGGAGTCCCCTGGCACTGGGCCCTGATTTGCGCGGAAAAGGTTATCCTTGTAGGCATGTGAAGCACGTTTGGGATTTCCTCTGTGAACATCTATTGGTGCCCTTTTCTTTTTGGTGTGGAAAGGAAGAAAGAAGCTGGCCTTTCAGTCACCAAATTCATTAGCAAATGGACTCATGCAATTTGTAAACCATCTTTCCCTCCCCTTTAAAATCAAGCAACTTGCTGCTTCCTGGAAAGATGTAAAAAGAAACAGGCTTCTAAGCGATGGCTCCTGCATCTAAGCCATCCCCTTGGTCCCCAACTTTATGTTTACCTGGCCGTAATTGGGGACCTGTGAGTACCTGAAATCAGTGGCCACAGTGATCCCTGCCTTCTGGTGTCATTATTCTCCTTTCTGTGAGTGCTTTAAATTTATTCATGAAGCTAGTTGGAGCTCAGGTGGCAAAAGCTAAGTCCATTTAGCAATCAGAATAAAAGGAAAGCCATTTTCCTGTTCCCTTGCAATGTTGCAGTGCTTAGCTAACCCAGAGGATATTAATTACTCGGCATGCTTTGAGGTGTAAAAGCATAAATTTATCAAGACAAATGTATGCAGCTCTAGACTGCGGCAACAAGAGTTAAGACGGTGCAAAATGTCTGGGCAGTCAGGGACTAGCAGAATTTAGCATTTGGAGTTTGCCCTACCCCTCTCTAGCATGCGGCGGGAAAGGGATGCCTACTTGTTGGTG
>PVIY010040018.1:0-22706 GCA_004026745.1 Myrmecophaga tridactyla
GCTTGCTCCCTGGCCACCACAGGCCCAGCCTCCAGCCTCTCCCCAGGCCTTTTGCCCTGCTCCCTTCTGCCTCGGTGCCTTTGCCATACTGTTCCCCCTGCCTTTCCCTTCCACTTCGCCTGGGCAACTGCCACTCATACTTCAGGACTTAGCTCAAATAACACTCTCCCAGGGATGGTTCCCCAAACTCTACGTCGGGACCCTCCACTCTATTGCATGGTTGCATTTATTTAGTTTTGTTGTCATTTGATGACTTGCCTCCCCTTCTGGACTGAGCTCTCTGAGGGCAGAGGTCATCTGCACAGAGCCATGCATATAGGTGGTGCTCAGTAAATGTATCCTAAATAAATCACTGGTGGTTTTATGATCATTCCAGCAGACTCCAGATGGGCCTCCCTGCCTCCCCCTTACATGTGTAGCTGATTTCCCTTCAGCTCGGGGCAGACAGTACTGTCCACGTGTCCAGCATGTTACACACACTTTAAGATGCTTCCCCTCACGCCTCTGACCCTCCCAGCTGCTCAGGAAGCCAAAGACCAGGAGGCTAAGGAGCATAGCCTACTTGTCCACAGAGGCACAGCAGGGTGAGGCCAGAGAAAGAGACTGGGTGTTGGGTGGGGGCAGCACATGGGGTCTGCTGGGTACCAGTACAGAAACAACAGGGGAAATGGCCCAGGAAGGAGGAGGGAGGGCATCTCTGCAGCAGGCCAGAGAAGGGCTAGATCAGTGCCCAATTCCAGCAGAGTACAGCAGCAGTCAGGAGCTGTCTGAGGGAGCAAAGGAAATCAGAGGAAGGATGGGAGAAGGTAGGAGCTCCCTGGGGGCAGAGCAGGGTCCTTCAGTTCCCCCGCCCTTAAGATTACTGACCCCAGTGACCTACACCCACCCCAGTCCCACCCACATGCCATCAGTCTAGGGGATAGGACATGAGTGAAACAAATCTTGAAGGTCAGTGGGGCAAATGGAAATTAAACAAATGCATAATATGTCAGGGTGTGATCACTGTCATGAGGCAAAACAAAGCAGGATAAAGGGTAGAACTGACAGGGGGACTTTTTGAGGAGGTGACATTTGAACTTAGGCCTTAATGAAGGGAAGGAGGAAGACCTGCAGGTATTTGGGGGCAGAGAATTCCAGGAAGAGGGTGCAGCAAGTGCAAAGGCCCTGGGAAAGAACATGACACTGATGGAGCCCCCCATATCAGTCAGGGGAGTGAGCAGACTACTGGGCATCAGCAGTTGCCAGCTGGTCAAGCTTAGGGGTGAAAAGCCAGCTTTGTCGCCTTGGTCTCGTCATCAATCAAAAGATGATGACCTGGGGAGTCCTGGCATCACAGGTGGTTTATGAGGATGAAAATGGGAAAAACCAGTGAGGGCCAGAAGCTCGGGTGTTCATAAACGTAGGCTGGGTGGGCAAACCCTTGAAAGGGAACAGGGACGGGAGCCCTCCAGCCACAGACAGGAAACAGCTCTTAGAAGTAGGAGTCTTGCAAACGGACTGCAGCTCTTCGCTCAACAAACATTCCACTCTGGCCTGATCTACTGGGTCCTGCAAGCTCTGGGTTTACAACCCCAGGGAGCAAACCAGCAATTAAAGGGAGGAGGATTCAGGCGGCTCAGAGGGAGGAGCTGGGGGAAGGTGACCCCGGACCTGGGTCTGGAAGGATGATCAGGTGGGCAAAGGGTGGTGTGCGGCCACGAATGGGGAGACAGCATGTGCCAAGTGAAGAGGGGCTCAAATCTCCTGCACATTCTGGAACAAGAGGAGGAAAGGTTGGGGGGGGAGGAAGGGGGAGGGAGGGGAAGGAGAAGGCAGCGACGTCAAGACCCTCTATGATAAGAGCAGCTCATGTTTATAGAGCACCAACTATGCACTAGGTTCAAACAGTTTCATTTGTGCCTCATTATCTCGGTTGGCAGAAGAACATAACCTCCATTTGAACACTCAGTGTAGGCCAGATGCTTCCATCATCTTTTTATCTCCTTAACAACTCCGGGAGGCAGGAACTCAGCCTTCCCATTGTACAGATGAACAAACGGAGGCTGGGGGCTGTCAAGCACCTTGCCGAGGCCCTGCAGCAAGGACAAGTGTGCAGCCCACAAGCGGGACAGGGCTGGGGCGCTGTGGGAGGGCTCTGAATGGGAAACTGATGCCAGGCTGTCTGTTCTGAAGAAATCCTCTAGCTGCATCACAGGGAGGGGACAGAGGCCCCACAGAGGCTGCTGCCAGGGTACCCTGCCTCAGTCTCCTTAAGGAAGGGCCATAGACCCCACCTCAGCAGCTCCAGCTCCGTCAGAGGCCTCCTCTCACCCCTCCCAGGGGCGCCGGCTCCAACCTGCAGCTTTAATTAAAAGGCCTTTTCAATCCATTAGCAGCAATAATAATAAAACCCCAAATAGGAACAATAAAACAGTACAGGCTCTCAGAGAATTAAAATGGGTACCTGGTGTTCTGCCACTCCCAGGGGGCAGTTTGGGGCTCAGGAGGGAGGCATGATTTTCACCTCTGATAGACATGCCAGTCCTGGACATGAGCTGGGAGGGGCAGGCAGGGGGTAGAGGAAGGGAAACAGTGCCAGGAGCTGGAGCCAGAGCTCCCCAGGTCCCAGACACCTCTGGGTGTCTTTCTAGGATCCTGTCAAGAAGGGGGACTATGGCTGCAGAGTCTCCAAGCCCCAAGAACCAGCACCTTCCACCTTCAGGGCTCAGCCACATCTTCCACCTCTCCCCTCACCCAGCCCAGCACAAAAGGCAGTGGGTCCTGCCACTAAAATCCAGCTGGCCCTTCCCTACCACGTCCCTGGCCTATGTCCTGGTTCAGTCCGCCCTCATCTCCCTGAAAACTGCACCAGCCTCCCGCACAGGGTCTCCGTGTCCACCAGGCCTCTACAAACTGTACTGCACACAAGAGGACATAGCGGTGGGCTGGGGCTTTCCAAATTGCAGAACGAGCCAAGCTGCCCTGACATCCCCCTCATATCCCACCCATGGTTCCCCACCTCCTCTGGCACACACCACCTTGTCCTGGACTTCTGGCCAGGACCCCCTCTCACTTGTACTCTGAGTGAGCCTTGCCCTCTGCACCCCAGAGCCTCTTCACCCTCAGCCTGTAAGACCTTTCAGTCCACACCTCCCTGATCCCTCCCTCTCACCCAGCAGAGTTCTGCCTTGGTAACACTACCCAAAGAGCTTCTGATACCCCCCAGAAAGCCCCACAGACCCCTTTCCCATCATTCTTTTCCACACTGTAGCATTTTCATCCATTTTGTGTCTGTCCACCCTCTGCCCCACATATGCAAGCTCTATGAGGGCAGGGACTGGGTCTGTGTGCTAACAGCTGTGCCCTCTGCGCCTGGCACCATGCTGGGCTCACAGGAAGTGCTCGATCAAAGCAGGGAGAATGAACCAGCAAACACAATCTCCCTGCTGCCCTCAGAGCCCTGCCCTCCCTCCCTGCAGTCCAAGGAGTTGCTGCTTCCCAAATATCTGGAGTTCATGCATATGGAGTCAGCCCTGTCTGTAGCAGTCAACCCTGTGGGTAGATGCAGGTGTAGTTTCCAGCCCCCTGGGTTTTCAGAGGGTTTTCGTGAAGGAAGACGTACAAGAGGCTCCAGAGAAAGAGGCAGGTGTGACTGCCTGAGGAAGTCAGGGAAGGCTTCTGAGAGGAGGTGATACTGCAACTAAGCCTTGAAGAATGGACAGGATTTTAATAACTGAACACCTAAATTCACAAAGAATAAGGAAAAAAAAAATGAACAGGACTCCATGAGGCATGAAGGGCCACAGCAAGCAGAGAAGAAAGTGAGTGCCATGATGTGGGGGCTGGAAATGGGGTGAGGAGCTTGGGGGGCAGAGAGCAGACCACCGGCTGTGCTGCAGCACCGGAGATGGGCCAGATGGGAGGGGCCTGGAGTGTCAAGCCCAGAGGGGTAGCCCTCATCCCAGAGAACACTGACCTGCACAACCGCTTCTGTTTTCAGTTTTTTAAAAACTCTTCTATTAACTTTTTATTATGAAAAATGTCAAACACACACAAATGTGGGAGAACAGCTGTATTTACAGTCCAGTTTAAGAAGGGGGAGTAGGCGGCCGTGAAGCTGGGTGGGCCTAGCAGGACTGTGCTGTCTCTGAACCCTGCACTGATCCCAAAGGGGAGACCGACGGCCTGAGGGGTCAGTAACTCTGACGTCCCTATGCCGTTCCAGACCAACCAGCCCGGCAAATATTTTTTTAAACTAGTAAAAAGAAAAAAAGATTAATTCTTTTTTCCAGCCAGACTACCTTTCCTGTACCTGAGAGGGTGTGAATTTACTCTTGGAAGGAAAGAAAGTCTCCTGGAGCTTCCCCTTTAATGCTCTATGAATACTCATGGCACAGACAGAGATGGTTCTTTGAGATGTTCTCGGGAGAAGCTGGGGTCACTAGCTTTGAGGCGCCCTTGACAAGTGGAAGGCTGGGTGGGAGAGCAGGTGCTGGAGAGCCTGGAGACCCACACCCGCCCAGCTCTGACCTGGGTGGGGCGATTCCATTCCCCTCTGAGCCTCCACTTTCTCATCTGTAAACTGGGGTCAGTGGCACTCCATTCTGGGCAGCCCAGAACAGAAGGTGATGCAAAATGAAAGGGCCAGCACAGCACGTGGCACCCAGTGGGTGCCCAATGTACATTGGTGTGAATTTCACCAGAGTAAACTGGGGTGAGGGTGGGGGCACTGGAACAGCTGGAGAGCAGTGGCAAAAGCTGGGCCTGGCAATCTACCTGCCCTAGTGCAGCGTCCTTGAACAGAAAACACTGCCTCTTGGCAGCTGTTTTCACAGCAGTACTGTAGGAAAAATTTTGTTTCCCTACCATGGGTGCTGTGAGGGTGAAAGGAGATGAGATACATGCAAACCTTTCACCAACAATAATGTATGAAGCACATTTTAGTCCTTTCATCGGAGCTTGGTCTGGCCCGTGAGAGGGTGGGAGACATACAGGCAGAGGAAGGGGCAAGGTCGCAGGCTGTCAGGAGAGGAACCTTGGAGATCAGTCCATTTCTTGGTGAAAAAAAAAACAAAAAACAAAGGCTCACAGGTAGGGACAGACTTATTATGGAAGGTCCCAAACTCTCTGCCCCGCCCCCGATCCCTTCCTCGCTCCCAGGCTCCGTGAGGGGCCGGCGCCTCGCCCTCCACCCTCCTCCTGCCCACCAGCCCCACTTTCAGATGAAAAGTCTCATGAAATGCAAATCTGATCAGCTCACCTGCAGCTCCAAGCTCTCTCTTGACTTTGGCTTGACTCAGGAAACCGCCCAACTCCTTTCATGGCTACGTGCCCCCCCACCTATGAGCTCATACTCGCCCCCAACTCTCTGCGAGCCACGAGCCACGCTTGACCGCATCAGGCCCAGTCGCAGCTGGGGGGCCCTGCTCCTGTGGTTCTCTCTGGCCCCTTCAGTGCCTTCAGGACACAGCTCACGTCACCTCCTCAGAGAGGCCCTCCCTGATCACTCTGGTAGGTCTCCCTACCCCACTGTTCTCATTTATCCTAGCAACAATCATTGTATTCTGATACTTCCTCATCTGCTTGTTTATACGGTCAGCTGGACCAGACCGAGGGCTCTGTGGTGCAGGGACCACCCAACTCCCCCATATGCAGTGGGGTACCATAAAAATCTGCTGAGTGTTCGGGAGTGAACAAGCGAACAGACACCGTGGCTTCCATTTCTGCATCCATCTTTAGGGATGGAGGGAATTCTGGTGCCACGGAAACCCCTTTCACTGGCATGCCTCCTCAGGGACACGGTGAGTGTCCCGCTGAGGTTGGGCAAGTGGCAGGCAGGAGGCCGGCGGCCCAAACTGCAGGTCAAATTGCTACTACTCGGGAACAGAGCAAGTTAATGAGGCGGATTAATGGTCCAGTGTGGGCACTGCTCCTTCCACGGCCATCAGGGAACTTGAAAAGGGGCACGTGGAGTTGGGGGAGAACAGGCCTCCAGGCGGTGGGGGGGCCTGGCCCTACCGAGCCTGAGTGCCTGGCCCTTCCTCCACCCCTTGCTCCCTGCTGTCAGGGAAACCCACAAAGGACAGGGAACAAATATTTATTAGGCAGCTTTGGTATGTGGGCAGCAGACATGGGGACCCGTTTATTCTCCACAAAATGGCAATGATGGTTCCCACTGTAAGTGGGGACCCCTGAGGCCCAGAGAGATGAGTGGGCTGCTCCAGGCCCTCAGCTGGGTTGAGCCATCTCTCGGACATCATGGCCCACGCTGGGAGGGAGGTGGATGCCGGCTATGGACTGGCCACCTCTCCTCTCTACTTAAATGGGAACCAAGGCTATAAAGGAGGGGGAAGATAATCACAGTAATAAGAACAGTTAGAAGAGCCAATTACTGGACGCTGTGCTAGAAACTAAAGTCACTGAAGCCTCAACAACACATGAAATAGGTCCTATTATCTGCCCATTCAACAGATAAGGAAACTGAGGCACAGAGAGGTGAAGGTGCTTGGCTTAGGTCACATGGCAAGTAAGAGAGTCCTGCTGTAGAAGCCATAATCTCCTCCCACCGTGGCTTCATTCAGACTCAACCCACGCCTTGGGGGTGGGGGTATGACTCCAATCAGATCCCCCAGCCCTTCTCCAGCCCTGCCACCCCCACTGCTACAGAGGTCCCCAGAAAGCCTCTGCTAGCCTGGTCCATTGGGTCCCTTACCCATTTCAAAACGGGCTCTGGAGGAAGGAGATGCACTGTGTTTTAACTGTTCTATTTTTTCTGTTCATTACAAAAGCCAAATATGTTCACTGTAGAAAACTGGAAAGAAAACATAAAGGCATTTGAAAAATAAAATTATTCCTCTCCCAGAGATGACCACATCGGTATCTTTTTTTGTATGCTGTATAGTGGGGTCACATTTCATTCTTTTTCCATGTGAGTAGCCCATTACTGCAGCACCGTTTGTTGAATTTTTTGTTTATTTATTTGTTTTTGCTGGTTTCTTTGTTTGCTTGTTTGGGCTGGGACTCAAACCCGGGTCTCCCACATGGCAGGCAAGAATTCTACCACTGAAAATACCCTCACATCCCCCACATTGGTATTTTGATGCATGTACTCCCAGGCTTTTCATTTTCTCTATATACTCATCAAGACATCCCCCATCCCCAGCACAGGATTTGCTCTGTGCCTGGCCCTGTGCCATCTGTCTTGCAGGTATTATCTTATTTACTTTTCACTGCGACCAGGTAATATAAGTATTAATTTACCTCACAGGACCAGGTATTATAAATATTAATATCTCATTTTACAGCTAAGAAGGGAGGTAAAGTAACTTACCCAAGGTCCCATAGCTGGTCAGTGATAGAGCCAGGTGGAAACCCCTGTCTGATTAGCTCTAATAATCTGAACCATTCCCTTATGATAACTTCTTGGAGCTGCACTGTCAGGTAAAGCATATGGAAAATTCTAAGCCTTGTGATAACTCTGTACCCACCTGCCTTTATACCCTTGCCAGTAGGATCTAGGAAGGCCTATTTTCCCACCCTCTTGCCCACGCAGAATTTTATCTTTTAAAAAACATCTGCCACTTTGATAGACAAACAGAAGGCACCATAATTGTTTCCAATGGCATTTCTTTAATTTCACTGTGTTTTTAGCCTCTGGGTGGATCTAGGTCCCGAATGGTCCGGGACTGGTGTCCTTCCAGCTGGCAGCTGCTGCCGCCCTGTGTCTTGGCACAGTGTGTCCCTAAGACGAGCAGAATCGTCAAGTTGAGGGACACATCCAGCTGCCCAGCACCTTGGCCATTGCATCAGCTTGGCAAGAGGACTCTCACCTTTGTCACTAGGCACCATGGCCTGAGAACCAAGTCTTACTTGGGCAACAGAATGTTCTGAAATGCAGGTATTCCTTGGTCTACCTGAAAATGTGGAAACTGAGGCAGGAGTGGTCTCTACCAAGCTTGTGGCTCTCACACATCCTCCCTCCCTCTGAGCCTCCTTCAGTCATATATAAAATGATAAATTATAAACCCTCACAGTCAAGAAACTCAATGACACCAAGGACAAGAAACATGCAAATCATAAGTAAACTGCTCAAAGCCAGGGATAAACAGGAAATCTTAAAAGCAGTCAGGGAAAAGAAAAAAAAAAAACATGCCACGTGCTGAAGAGCAAAGATAAGACGACAGGAGCATCCGAGAGAGACCTACAGTGGAATGTTGCAAGCAAGAAGACAGGGAAGCAACATCTTAAAGGTCTGAAAGAAAAAATCTGTCAACTTAGAATTCTATGCCCAGCAAAAATATCTTTCAAAAGCAAAGGTTAAATAAATTCCAGAGCAATTTGAACAGTGAATAAAGAGGTATTTGCAGGGTCCCCTTGGGGGAATGGAGGAAAAGGGGGAAAAAAATTCAACTTCCCCATTTGGAGAATTCCTGATATTCTCACAAGCAGTGGGGACAAACAAATCAATAGGCCGAGACCTCAATCTTGGGGTTTGTTCATATGAAACTTATCCCTGTAAAGGATAGGCTACTCAAAATTAGGCCTAAGAGTCACCTCCAGAGAATCTCTTTTGTGGCTCAGATGTGTGCTCTCTCTCTCTGCCGACACGGCAAGCAAACCCACTACCCTCCTGTGGTAGCTAGATTCAGTGGTCAACTTGGCCAGGTGAAGGCGCCTAGTTCTGTTGCTGTGGACATGAGCCAATGGTACGTGAACCTCATCTGTTTCTCATTACATCTGCAGTCGGCTAGGAGGCGTGCCTGCTGCAATGAATGATATTTGAGTTAATTGGCTGGTGCTTAAATGAGACAGCGTAAGGTAGCACAGCCCAAGCAGCTCAGCATACCTCATCTCAGCACTTGCAGCTCAACCCAGGCCTTTGGAGATGCAGAAAGAAATTACCCCAGGGAAGGTTGTTGGAACACAGAGGCCTGAAGAGAAGGCCAGCAGAGACCATCCTGTGCCTTCCCACATAAGAAAAACCTCAGTGGAAAGTAGCTGCCTCTCCTCTGAAGAGCTAACAAAACAAATTCCCTTTTCTTGAAAGCCAATCTGTCTCTGGTGTGTTGCATTCCAGCAGCTAGCAAACTAGAACACCTCCCCAAGCTACATGGGACATGACTCCTAGGGATGTAAATCTCCCTGGCAATGTGGGACAGAAATCCTAGAATGAACTGGGATTCAGAATGAAGAGATTGAGAAAACCTTCTCGACCAAAAGGGGAAGAGAGAAATGAGACAAAAGAAAGTGTCAGTGGCTGAAAGATTTCAAACAGAGTCGAGAGGTTATCCTGGAGGTTATTCTTACGCATTATATAGATATCAATTTTTTAGTTTATGGTGTATTAGAGTGACTAGAGGGAAGTACCTGAAACTGCAGAGCTGTATTCCAGTAGCCATGTTTCTTGAAGATGATTGTATAATGATATAACTTTCACAATGTGACTGTGTGATTGTGAAAACCTTGTTTTGATGTTCCTTTTATCTACAGTATGGACAGATAAGTAAAAAATATGGATAAGAAATAAATAATGTGGGAACAAAGGTTTAAATAAATTGAGTAGATTGAAATATTAGTGGTCAATGAGAGGGAGGGGTAAAAGATATGGCTTGTATGAGTTTTTTTTTTTCTTTCTTTTGCTGGAGAGACGCAAATGTTCAAAAAAATTACCATGGCGATGAAGACACAACTATGTGATGATATCGTGAACCATTGAATGTAACCACGTCAAGAATGTTTGTATGTCTGTTTGTTCACAATACAAATATAAAAAAAGCAAAGGTTAAATAAAGACTTTGTCAGACATAGAGAGCTGAATGAATTCATCATCAGCAGATCACACTTAAGAAATGTTAAAGTTTTTTCAGGCTGAAGGTGAATGGTGCTAGAAAGAAATGTGGATCTACAAAAAAGGATGAAGAACCCTGGAAATGGTAACTCCAAGGATACATACATAAGATATTTTAATTTAAAAGATAATTGCCTGTTAGTATGATACAACATAAGGATAGACATAAAAACAACAAAAAAGAGAGTCTAAAAATAAACAGATCCATCTATGGCCAATTGATGTCAACAAGGGTGCCAAGTCCATTCACTGGGAAAAGAATAGTCTCTTTTTAACAAATGGTATTGGCACAATTGGATATTCACATGCAAAAGAAGGAAGTTGGATCCCTACCTCTCACCACATACAAAAATTCATTCAAAATGGATCATAGATTCAAATCATAAAAAGTTTCGAAAATGAATGGTGGTAATGGTTTTATAATATTGTGAATGTAACCGGTGGTACAGAATTATACACCTGAAAATGTTTAAAATGGCAAATCTTATGTCATATATATTTTTGTGCCACAATGTACTTTTTATTCAAAGATAACTGACTGCTCAGCAGGTGAACTCGCAATGTGGGACATGACTCCCAGGGGTGTAAACCTCCCTGGCAACATGGGACAGAACTCTGAGGATGAGCCAGGACCTAGCATCAAGGGACTGAGGAAGCCTTCTTGTCCAAAAGGGGGAAGAGAGAAATGAGACAAAATAAAGTTTCCATGGCGGAGCAATTTCAAACAGAGTCAAGAGGTTATCCTGGAGGTTATTTTTATGCATTATACGGATATCCCTTTTCGGTTTATGGTGTATTGGAGTGGCTGGAGGGAAGTATCTGAAACTGTTGACTCTGTTCCAGTAGCCTTAATTCTTTTCTTCACATGGGCAGGTACCAGGAAACGAACCCGAGTCTCTGGCATGGCAGGCGAGAACTCTGCCTGCTGAGCCACCGTGGCCCCCAGCTGCCTTAATTCTTAAAGACAACTGTATAACGATACAGCTTTTACAATGTGACCATGTGATTGTGAAAACCTTGTGTCTGATGCTCCTTATATCCAGAGTATGGACAGATGAGTAAAAAAATAAGGATGAAAATAAATAAATAATCGGGGGAGGGGTGCAGGATAAAGAGTAAAAAATTGGGCAGATTGCAGTATTAGTGATTAATGAGAGGGAGAGGTATGGTATGTGTGAGTTTTTTCTTTTATCTTTTTATTTTGTTTTCTGGAGTGATGCAAATGCTCTAAAAATGATCATGGTGATGAAAACACAACTATGTGATTACACTGTGAGCCACTGATTGTATACCATGTATGGAGTGTGTGTGTGTATGTGAAGATTTCTCAATAAAAATATTTTTTAAAAAAGATAACTGTTAAAACAATGCAATGTGAATGTATAGCAAATATAAAAAGTAAAATGTATAATATTAAGAATAGCACAAAGTCAGATGAGAGATGGAAGTATACTACTGTAACATTCTTATACTATACATGAAGAGATATAATAGCATTTGAATGTAGATGTTATACAATAAAGATGTATACTATCAATAATACAAACGAGCACTAAAATAACAAAATAAAAAGTTTTAGTTAATAAATCAACAAAACAGATAAAATAGAACCATTAACATTCATTTAATCCAAAAGAAGGCATAAAAAGAGTGAAATAGGAACAAAGAACAGATAAGACCAATAGAAAACAAATACCAAGATGAAAGAATTTAATCTAAGCATAGTATCAAATAATATTAAATTTAAATGGGCTAAATTCCTCCAAATAAAAGGTAGTTTTCAGATTGGATTAGAAAGCAGGACCCAATTATACGCTGCCTAGAAGAAACACATTTCAAATATAAAAACACAACCAGGCCAACAGTAAAAGGATGGAGAAGATAGATTATGCAAACACTAAGCAAAAGAAAACTAGAAGGCTAGTTTTTCTGATATTAATATCAGAAAAAGTACATTTCAGAAAAAAGAATACCACCGGGAGTAAAGAAAGTCAATTTCACAACGATAAAGGAGTCAATCCATCAAGAGGACGTAACAATCCTAAGTATTTATGTATCTAATAACACAATTTCAAAACACACAAAGCAAAAACTGACAGAAATTCAAGGAGAAACAGACTATTCTAATAATAGTCAGAGATCTCAATACCCCTCTCTCAGTAATTGACAGGACAAGCAAACAGAAAATAAATAAAGATATAAAATATTTTAATCAATCAATTTGATCTAATTGACATTTATAGAACACTCTGCCCCAAACAGTAAACACACATTCTTTCCAAGTGCACATGGAACATTTGCCAAGATAGACCATATTTTGGGCCATATAACAAGTTTTGATAAATTTAAGATTCAAGTCATTCAAAGTATGTTCTATGACCACCATGGAAGTAAACTAAAAATCAGTAAAAGAAGGATCTCTGAAAAATTCCCCAAATACCTGGAAACTAAATAACACAATTCTAAATAACCCATGGGTCTAAGAAGAGATCAAAAGGGAAATTAGAAAGTATTGTGAACCAAATGAAAATAAAGACAACACAATAAAATTCATGGAATGTTGCTAAAGCAATACTTAGAGGAAACTTTATAGTACTAAAGTGTATATATTAGAAAAGAAGAAAGGTCTCAACTCAATGACTTCAGCTTTCACCTTGAAGAACTAGAAAAAGAAGAGCAAGTAAGCCCAAAGTAAGTACACAAACAGAAATAATAAATATCAGAAAAATGAATCAATGAAAGAGAAAAAAGAAAAACTATAGAGAATATCAATAACACCAATAGCTGGTTCTCTGGGAAGATGAATAAAATTGATGACTCTCCTGCCAGATGGAAAAGAAAGAGAAGGCACCAATTACTAACGCGGGAATGAGAAAAGTGACAGATCCTACAGATTAATTAAATAGATAATAAGGTTCAAAATTCCTACAAAGTTACAGTAATAAAAAAGTGTGATACTCGCACAAGGACACATGTAAATCAGTGAAATACAATTAAGAGTCCAGAAATAAATGCACACACTTATGGTTAACTAACTTCTGACAAAGGTGCTGAGCCCACTCGATGGGGAGAGAATGGTCTTTTCAACAAATGGTGCTGGCCCAACCGGGTATCCACATGGTAAAAAGAATGAAATTGGACCCTTACCCCACACCATGAATGAAAATTAACGCAAATGGATCAAGGACCTAAACACAGGAGCCCAAAGAGTAAAATTCTTAGAATAAAAACATAGGCATAAATCTTTGTTACCCAGAATTAGATATTAGATGTGACACCACAAGAAACAGAAGAAAAAGTAGATAAACTGTACTTCATCAAAACTTAAAACTTTTGTATATCAAAGGACACCATCGAGAAAGTAAATGACAGCCTACAGAATGGATAAAATATTGTAAATCATACATCTGATAAGCCACTTGTATCCGGAATATACAAAGAATTTTTACAACTTAATAATAAGAAGAATGTTATTACAAATGGGAAAGTATCTGAATAGACATTTCTCAAATGAAGATAAATAGTCAATAAGCACATGAAATGATACTCAACATCAACCATCAGATAATACAAATCAAAACCACAATGAGATACTACTTCACACCCACTAGGATGGCTATAAACAAAAAAGAGAGACAATAACAAATGTCGATGAGGTTGTGGAGAAATTGTGATCCTCATACACTGCTGCTGGGAATGTAAAATGGTGCAGCCATTCTGGTAAACAGCTTGGCAGTTCCTCAAAAGGTTAAACACATACCACATGTGCCAGCAATTCCACTCCTAGGTACACACAAGAGACATGAGCACATATGTCTACACAAAAATTTGTACACTAATGTCCACAGCAGCATTATTCGTTATAGCCCAAAATGGATACAACCCAAATGTCCATCAGTTGTTGAATGGAAAAATAAAATATGCTATATACATACAATGGAAAACTATTTGACAATTAAGAAGGAATGAAATCCTGGTACATGCTACAACATAGATGAACCTTGAAAACATATGCTGAGTGAAAGAAGCCAGTCACAAATGATCACTTACTGTTTTATTCCTTTCTATCCCTAAAATGTCCCGAATAAACAAGTCTTTGGAGAAAGAAAGTAGAATAGTGGTTTCATTGAGCTGGGGGTTGGAGAGTTGGTCAGGGGGAAGGGTGAGTGACTGCAGATGATACAGGGTTCTTTTTTGGGGTGATGAAATATTCTAAAACTGACTATAGTAATGATTGTCCAACTGTAAATATACTAATCTGAACACTTCAAATTATATCTCAATTAAGGTAAATTATATCTCAATTAAGGTAAATTATATCTCAATTAAGCTGTTATTTTTAAAAAATTGATAAGGGAATATTATGAATAACTTTATGCCTATAAACTTGACAACTTAGCAGAATTGGACAAATTCTTGAAAAGCACAAACTACCAAAGGTCATTCAAGAATATACAGAAAACCTGAATAGTCCTATTACCTATTATAGAATTTGAATTTATAGATGAATATTTTCCTACAGGAAAGCACCCAGGTCAGATGGCATAGCTGTTGATTCTAGTAACCATTTGGAAGAATAAATACTAATTTCACATATACTCTTGGAAAAAAGAGGAGGAAATATTCTCACTTAATTTTTTTGGGTCCTCATACCAAAATCACACAAAGACAATACAAGTAAAGAAAACAACTTGAACATAGATGTAAAAAGTCTAAAAATAATTTAGAAAACCGAATTCAACAATCTATTTAAAGGGTAATACATCATAGGCCAAATGCATTTATTCTAGGAATTCAGGGTTGGTTTAGCATTTGAAAATGAGTCAGTGTAATTCACCATATTAGCAGACTTTTTTCTTTTGAAAAAAATCATATGAATATCTCAAAAGACGCAAAAAGGTGTTTGATAAAATCTAACATCATTCCTGCTAAAAATTCTCAGCCAGCTAGGAACAGAACTTCCTGAGCCTGACACAGGCATCCAGGAAAACACCTAAAATCACAATTAATGGTGTAACAGTGAAATCTTTCTCCTAAGAAGAGCACCAAAACAAGGATGTTCATTCTCACCACTTCTAATCATCATCGCATTGGAGGCTCTAGCAAGAACAATTAGGCAAGAAAATGAAATAAAAGTTATCTGGACTGGAAAGTAAAACTATCTTTATTCTCAGATAACATGCTTGTCTATACAGAAAATCCTACTGAATCCACAAAAAGGTACTAAGGACTTTTCAAATATTGAAATTCAGTATACGAAATTCAATTTTATTCCTATAGACTAGCAATAAACAGTCAGAAATTAAAATGTTAAAAATACCATTTACAATAGCATCAAAAATATGAAATACTTAGGAATAAATCTGATAAAAGATATGAAAAACCTGGATATGAAAATCTATAAAACACTACTGAGGTAAGTTAAAGAACACAAATAAATTGAGAGAGGTTAGAAGATTCAATATTGTTAAGATGTCCATTCTCCCCAAATTGGCCTACAGACTAAAATCAATCCCAATCAAAATCCCAACAGATCTTTCATACAGAAATTAATAAGCTGATTCTAAAATCCATGTGGAAATGTAAAGAACTTACAATAGCCAAAATACCTCTGAAAAAGAAGAGCAAAATGGGGGGTTAAAACTACCTGATTTCAAAACAGTGTGATACTTATGTAAAGAAAGGCAAAGAGAGTAATGGAATTAATGAGATAGTCCAGAAATAGACACGCACATATGAACGACAGATTTTTGACAAAGGAGCAAAGGCAATGCAGTAGAGCTAGTAGAGCCTTTTCATCGGTACTGTAACAACTGGATAATTTTTTCCATGTGAAAAAAATCACATGCAAAAAATGACATTTATTCCATACCTTGTACCATATATAAAAGTTAACTAAAAATGAGTCATAGACCTAAATGTGAAACCTAAAACTGTAATACTTAAAGAAGAAAACATTGGGGAAACCTTTGACCTTGGGTTAGGCAAAGATTTCTTAGATATTACACTAAACACAATCCATGAAAGAATGAATTGATAAAAGAAATTAAAAACGCCTGTCCTTTGAAAGACATTGTTAAGGAAATGAAAAGACAACCCAAAGACAAGAAAAAAATATCTGCAGATCATATATCTGGTAAAGACATATCCAGAATACATAAAGAATCCAGAGTGGCCCAGAACAGCCAAAACCATTTTGAAAAAGAACAAAGTTAGTGAGCTCATGATTTCAAAACTTATTACAAAGTTATAGTAATCAGAGCAGTATGGGACTGGCACAAGGACAAACATACAGATCAATGGAATAGAATTGAGGGTTCAGAAATAAACCCTCATATCTATGGTCAATTAATTTTTGAAAAGGGTGCCAAGTCCATTCAACAGGGAAACAAATGCTGCTGGGAAAACTGACAATCCACATGCAAATGAATGAAAATGGATTCCTACCTCACACTATATGCAAAAATTAACTCAAAATGGACCAAAGACCTAAATATAAGAACTAAAACTGTAAAATGCCTAGAAGAAAATATTGGGGAATATCTTCAGGACCCATAGTATTCAATGGATTCTTAGATTTTACAATAAAAGAAGCAACAAAAGAAAAAATAGATAAAGTAGATCTCATCAAAATTTAAAACTTTTGGACATTAACAAAAAAATGAAAAGACAACCAACAGAATGGGAGAATATATTTGAAAACCATATATCTGACAAGGATTTAATATTCAGAATCTATAAAGACTCCTACAACTCAACAACAAAAAGACAATCAATTTAAAAATGGGCAAAGGACTTGAATAGACATTTCTCCAAGGAAGATACATAAATAAATGGCCAATAAACACATGAAAAGATGCTCAACATCATTAGCCATTAGGGAAATGCAAATCAAAACCAGGAGACACCACTTCACACTGACTAGGATGGCTATTATTTTAAGAATAGAAAATAAAAAGTGTTGGCCAGGATACAAAGAAATAGGAACCCTTGAACATTGTTGGTGGGAATTAAAATGATGTGGCTACTGTGGAAAACAGTTTGGCAATTCCTCAGAAAGTTAAACACAGAACATAGTTAAACACAGAACATAGTTTATGTTTAACTTATGGGACCTGGCAGTCACACTTCTGGATATATATACCCAAAAGAACTGAAAGCAGGGATTTGGACAGATATCAGTATGTCAGTGCTCACAGCAGCATTATTCACAATAGCCAAAAGGTAGAAGTAGCCCAAATGTCTATCAACAGATGAATGGATAAACAAAATGCGGTATATACATATGACGGAATATTAGTTGGTCATAAAAATTATAATATGAAATAAAACAACCTAATTTTAAAATGGGTCAAAGATTTGACAGACACTTCAGCAAGAAGGTAAACAGATGGCAAATAAGCACATGAAAATATGCTCAACATCATTAGTCATTAAGGAAGTGACATCAACACTAATAAGACACCATACCTATTAGAACAGCTAAAATTAGAAAGGATGACCATGTCAAGTCTTAGAGGGGATATAGAGTAACTGGAACTCTCATACATCACTGGCGGGAATGTAAATTGGCACACCCACTTTGGAACACAGTTTGGAAGCTTCCTAAAAAGTTAAACATACAAGTATCATATCATCTAGCCATACCACTCCTACGTGCTTAACCAAGAGAATTGGAAGCATATATTTATACAAACACTTGTACACAAATGTTCACAGCACCTTTATTTGTCATAGCCTCCAAATGGAAATAAACCCAAATGCCCATGATAAAACAAATGGTGATTTATCTATAAAGAGACTACTACTCAGTAATAAAAAAGAATGAATTACTGATATATGTCATAACATCGATGAATCTCCAAATAATTATTCTAAGTGAAAGAAGCCAAGTAAAAAGAGAGCATATTGTATGATTCCATTTACACAAAATTCTAGGAAATACAAATGAATGGTTTCCTGGGGTTCAGGGGTATGGGTGGGATGGGGCAGTGGAAAGGAGCTGGGGAGGCAAAAGGAGGACAGATTACAAAAGGACACAAGGAAACTTTTGGAGGTGTTGGATATGTTCATTATATTGATTGTGATGATGGTTTTATGAGTGTATACATTTGCCAAAATTTGTCAATTTGTATACTTTAAATATGTGCAGTTTATTCTATGTCAATTATACCTCAATATTACTTTTGTTAAAAGAAAATAAGTCAAAGTTATACTAAGGAAAAAAAAGGGGGGGGGATTAAACTAGAGTACCTTAACTGGATCTTTCAATTTAGAGGTTCTAAAATCTCTGTCTTGAAATTTTAAAATTGTAATAATCTATTTCTAGAATGTTAACACATTTCATTCTGTCACTTAAAGATAACTTTATTGAGATTCCGAAATGCATTTGTACAAAGTAAGGTGCTGTGATTCTAAATCATTTCTCCTAAAATATAATGCCCATAATCTGAGATCCTATGATTCTAGTTTTAACAATCTCTAGACTTTCCTATAAATCTCCCACTACTACTATTCCATCATCAGAATTTAAATCACCCCTCTTTTTAGGCAGCCACTAAACATGATATTTAGGAAGAGTTGTAAGTAATGTGGGGATGTGTTTCCACCATGAGAATGAGCTGGAAGTGAGGGAAGGGGAGTGCAGACACAAAAGTGTTTCCAGAGTGTCATCCTCACCATGAAAAAGAAAAAATCCCCAAAGAGAAAAGAACAATAGGATATATCACCAACACTAGAGCAGACACGTCTAATAATTTTTTCTTTTCAATATTTTCACATTTCTATTTTATTTTTAAATTGCTTTATTTTGTTTGTTTTTTTAATTTTTAAAATCACTTAAAAGTTGGTGACCTAAACGTCCACCATTGAGGAGCTGGTTCAAGGTGGTCTGACCACACCACAGAGTTCTCTGCAGCCATTAGATATGACCGGTCGTCAGAACGTCAGCGAGGATGTGGAGCCACTGGAACTCTCACACTCTGCTGGCAGCTCTGTAAACTGGTACAACTATCTGGGAGGACTATTTGGCAATATCTAGTAAACTGATCTTATTCATCCCCTGTGACCCAGAAATTCCATTCCTAGGTATATCCCCAACAGAAATCAGTTCATAAATTCAATAAAGACATGGATAAGAAATTTCAAAGCAGCACTATCCATGTAGTTACAAAAGCTGGAAACCTTCCAAATGCCTGTCAACAAGAGAATGGGTAAACTGTGAACTATTCACCCAGTAGGATACCAGGCAGCAGTATAAAAGAAAGAATGGACTACCAACACATGCAACAACATGGATCTCACAGACAAAATGATGGGCACAAGAACATCCTATATGATTCCATCCATATGAAGGTCCAGAAAAGGCAAAACCAAGCTATGGATTTAGCACTCAAAAAACTGGTTACCTCAGGGTAGGGGGAAGAAGTAACAGGGAAGAGGCACAAGGGAGCCTTTGGAGAGTGGAAATATCTTATATCTTGATCACAGTGCTGTTTACAGGAGTGATACAAAAGTAAAAAGTAATCAAGGTATACATTAAAATTAGCACACTCTATAACATGTCATACCTCAATAAAAACTCTGTGGTCATGGACTCAGAAATAAGATCAGTGTCAAGGGGAAAAGTTGCTAAAATAAGCTGGACTAATACGATCCCATTTATGCAAAATCATCTACTCATACACACTTCATTCACAGATAATTTCAAAATTATATGCACTATCATCTACGACCTCTTTCCCTGAACAGGGGTCCTAAGCTCCTTATTATGTCATTTCACCCTCACAACAGGCCTGTGAGGTAGGGACCATTACTGGCTCCATGTTACACATGAGGAAACTAAAACACAGAGAAGGAGGTAACTTGCCTGAGGTCACCCAGAGGTAATAAGTTGCCAAGTTGGATTTGAACCTAAATCTTCTGGCACCACCAGACCCAGGCTCTTATGTACATCCCAAACCTTGACCACAGCCCACGAGATGCCACATGGTGTGGCCCCTGCTACCTCTCATGTTTCACTTCATCCTCCCTCCTCACCCCAATGCTCCAGCCTCACCAGCCTCCTACCTCTTCCCTGACACCACCACTATGTTCAAACCTCAGGGTTGCATATTTGCTGATGCCTCAGGCAGGAATGCTTTTCCCTGTTCTTCTTCGCCTGGGTAATTCCTCCTCATCCCTCAAGTCTCAGTTCAAGTGTCACCTCCTCCAGGAAGCGGCCCTGACCTCCAGCCTGGACTGGGACCCTTCCTTTGAGTCCACAGCTCCCATGACCCTTTCCTGGGGCCCTCATCATTATTTGGGGCTTTACCTATTTTAGAAGTTTCCTAAGGGCCAGGATATGTCCATTTCACTCAGAGCTGAGTTCCCTCTGTCCACCACAGGGCCTGACATGGAGTGGGCACTCCACAAATATTTGTTGAATCAACGAATAAATGTGCCAGGAAAAGATTTTTATATTCATCCTTGTACTCTGAGGTTTGTCTGGTTGGATATTGTTCCGGTGGGCTAGTATTATTTTCCAACCCCTCAGCACTTCCCCTGTCTGATGACCCCCATCTGCCACCCTCCCCAGCCCTATAATGTGCCCTCAACTCTGCCTGGAGCCCAGTGGGCAGTGTATTAATAACCAGGAGGAGAAGGTCACCCAGCTCGCAAGCATGGTGCCGTCCTTGACTCAGGAGATGAAATGCGCTGAGGCGGGGGGGAGCTGCTTCACTAAGCACTGAGCACGTGTGAGCTATTTCTGATTCCCACCCAGCCAGGCACAGCTCAGCTGCTGGGGGTGGGAGCTGGGGCCGGCCTGGCAGGCAGCGGGTGGAACCCTTGACCAGCTGCCCCAGCCCTGCTCACATCTGACCTGCCAATGCCCTGCTGAAAACTCTTCCCCAGCTCCCAGGGTCCAGGGGAGAAGAGATAAGGCCCTGTCTCTGGCATTCTAGGTTCAGTGAGATCTGGCTTCTGCCCACCTTTCTGCTCTCCACTACCCTGTTGGTAGCCAGGCCCTAACTCAACTCCAGGCCTTTGCATGTGCTGTTCCCTCTGCCAGAAGTGCTTTCCTCATTTCCAGTTGTTAACTCACTCCCACTTTTCCTACAGGCTTCAGGTTGAACCACACCCCCCTCCATGAAGCCCTCCCTGATCAACAGTCCAGCTTGGGTGCCTCTTGTTCAAGGACCTCCTGCTGGCACATCAGGTATCTCAATGCTGTCTCTGAGCCTCTCCTAAGCTGTGATGTGGCTGCCTGAGGGCAGGAGCCTTGTTAGTCATCTCCACGTCCCAGGCAGCCTGCAAGGGCTGGCCCACAGGAGGCACAAGCCCATGTTTGCTGACTGACTACATAAGGGAAAATAATCCAGTGCTGAGAAAGGGCAGAGAAGGAAGGGGCGACTCAGGAAGGGGCAGATGGGGAGCAAATGACTGAGCTTAGCTGCGACTTGGACATAGGAGATCAGGAGAGATATGACCTTAGAGGCAGCGAGGGTGGGGTGCACACCCATCCACCCTCAGCCAAGGACCTAGCCCTGTCCTATCAGCAGTCCCGCGACAAAGGGCTTAGGAGGCCCAGCCTCCCATCACCAGGTGTGGCCACTCACAGGCCCGCTCTCCCCCAGCCCTGACATGCACATCCAATACAGAATCTGTACAAAACAGAGCACTGTCTAAATATATCTGCTCTCAACGCAGGACACGCAGGGAGGGAGAGGGGGCATGGGGCAGGCCTGCAGCACTGGGACCACCCTCCCAGAAGCACCCCAGACAGATCCACAGCTGGCTAGCCTGGCAGGGGAAGCTGAGGGTCAGGGGTGGGCTTGGATGGGTCCCTTCAAACAGAGTTCCCATTGCCTGACCTCCCACCCAAAAGTACCTGCCTCGAATGTGGGCCATGCACAAATCAGGCCAACAGAGGAGGGAGGAGATGCCGAGGTGGGCCTGGGGAGGGAGAAACAGAGGAGAGCCTGGGGGAGGCGGACACAGTGGCAGGTTTGCGGGGAGAGGGACACAGAGGTGGGCTGGGGAGGGGGAGAGAGGCAGGCTTGTGGGGAGGGGGACACAGAGGTGAGGCTGCAGAAGGGGAACAGAGAGGTGGGCCAGGGGAGGGGCCTTGGAGCCAGGCAGCACCATATCTAAGTTCTCTCCACTCCCTTGTTGTAAGAGAGGCACAGAGGGGAGCAACCCCAGCAGGGCACCTGGGGGCTGGTGTACAAGGGGTGGAGGACCAGCCTCCTGGGCATCCTGAAGTTTTCCTAGAATTCTCTTCAGCTTCTTGAAGTTCTCCCAGGGAGCCTTTGAAGTTGTGGAGCAGAAAGAGCTCCAGATTTAGAGTCAAGAAGCCTGCGATTCACCCCATTGGGGTGAGGCCTGTGCTGGGCCTTAAGTAGCAAATAGGAGTTAGTGAGCAAAGACCTTGGGGAAGCGTCCTCTGGATAGAGGGGAGGGCAAGGGCAAAGGCTGGCGGCCAGAGGGCCTCATGTGTTCCGGGGATCCCAGGCCATTCAGCTGAGCTGCATTTGGAGCACCATGGGGGAGCGGCAGGAGGGCCCAGAGGTAGGTCCCAGGGAGTCTCACAGCCTGCTCAGGACTTCGGACCACAGGCAGGGCATAAGCAGCACGGGCGGACGTGTGTGTGGTTTCTGGATCAATCCTCTGCCTGTGTGTGGAGGACACACAGACAGGAGACCCAGGGAGAGGCTGGGGACAGTCCACGTGGCCAGAGGCTATAGAGGCCAGCACGAAGGCACTTGTGAAGAGGAAGTGGGGCAGAAAAAAAGCCCAGCTTCTGCTTGGTTCTCCGACCCCCAGACCCATCCGAAGGGCTCCAGCATGCCCTTGTGACTTTTGGAAGTCAGCTTCACAAATAGTTCTTGGAAGCTTCATG
>PVIY010040019.1:0-22687 GCA_004026745.1 Myrmecophaga tridactyla
TAGAGGCCAAAGTGCAGTGGTTTGGCATAAATGGGCTGGGGGGAAACATTGTCAAAGAATCTTATATAAAAACAAAACTAACTTTCAAAAATAAAGGAGAAATAATTATATTCTCAGAAAAGACTTAGATAATTCATTGCTAGCAGATTTTCTGAAAAAAAAATTCTAAAGGAAGCTATTTAGGCCGAACACAAATGACCCAAAAAGTAATTTAAATCCATACAAAAAAAGAAAAATAAAATAAAAAGCACAGATCACCAATAAAGGTAATTATTTCACTATAAAAGATAGTATGATTGCCCATTTCTTCTCATTTCTTCTCTTAGCAGATTTTAAAATCAATTGACTAAAACAATATGTATCTAATTGTATTGTGGGCAGTATAACATATAGAACTGTAATATTTTGGGCAATAACAGCACAAAAAGGGTAGGTAGGAGTGAAGCTATACTGGAGTAAGGAAATGACACCAGATGGTAACTTGAATCCACAGAAGCAAAAGAAGAGAATAAAAAATGGCAAATAAGGTTAACATAGTAAACTCCATAAATATATACTTGCTCTCTTTTCTTCTTTCAGCTTCTATATAAGACATAAAATTACTATATAAAATAATAACTATACTAATATTTTCTTGGGTTTATAACATAATAGCTACTTTACTTAAAACAACAACAGCACAAAGATTGGTAAGAGGGAATAAAGCTATATAGGAGTAACATTTCTCTATCTCTGGTAGTTAGATTCAGGTGTCAACTTGGCTAGGTGAAGGTGCCTAGTTCAGTTGCTGTGGACTTGAGCCAATGGCATGTGAATCCCATCTGTTGATTACATCTGCAGTCAGCTAGGAGGTGTGACTGCTGCAACGAATGATGTTTGATTTAATTGGCTGGTGCTTAAATGAGAGAGCTCAGTGTAGCACAGACTAAGCAGCTCAGCATACCTCATCTCAGCACTCACAGCTCAGCCCAGGCCTTTGGAAATGCAGAAAGAAATCACCCCAGGGAAAGTTGTTGGAACCCAGAGGCCTGGAGAGAAGGCCAGCAAAGATCACCCTGTGCCTTCCCACGTAAGAAAGAACCTCAGTTGAAAGCTAGCTGCCTTTCCTCTGAAGAAATAACAAAATAAATCCCCTTTTATTAAAAGCCAGTCTGTCTCTGGTGTGTTGCATTCTGGCGGCTAGCAAACTAGAACAATATCCAATGCAACTGTTAGCATAAATTTGAAGTATATTCTGATATTATGATGTATATGGCAAGCTCTACAGCAAGTACTCAGAGAATTTCTCAAATGATAGGGAGAAAATTCATAATTGGAATTAAAATGCCCAACTAGAAATATGTTCACTTAATGTAAAGAAAGCAGTAAAGGAAGAATAAAGGAATAAAAAGTCATGAGACATATGAAAAACAGAAAGTAAAATGGCAAATAAGTCCAACTATGTGAATAATAAAATTCAATGTGAATAGATTAAACTACCCAATCAAAAGGTAGAGATTGTCGAAAAGGATAAAAATACAAGATCCATCTATATGCTGTCTATGCCTATAGGAGAAAAACTTTACACTCGAAGATACACATAAATAGAAAGTAAAAAGATAGAAAAGGATAGATTAATCAAGCAGCAATGAGAAGGTTGGGTCTCTATACCACCATCAGACAAGATATCAAAACAAGCAAAAATTTCCAGGAATAAAGGGACATTTTATAATGATAAGTAGGTCAATTCATCAGGAAGATATTAAAATTATAAAAATAAATGCACTTAACAACAGAGTCCTAAAATGCATGAAGAAAAAGCTGACAGAATTGAAGGGAGAAGGAGACTATTCCTCACTGAAATTTGGAGATTTCAGCATTCCGGTTTCAATAGTGGGTATTATCATTGTTTAAATTCCATCCCTTCAATATGCATTTTCAAGTCATAACCTCCAGGCCCATGAATGTTATCCTATTTGGAAATAGGATCTTTGAGAATGTTATTAATTAATATTAGGCCAGACTGGAGTAGAGTTGGTTCTGATCCAATATGAAGGTCCTTAGAAGGAGAGAAAATTGGACTCAAACAGAGCTAGAGGGAGTGTCATGTAATGACTGAGTATTGCCCAAGGACTTCAACTGCCAGAAGCTAGGAAGAGGCAAGCAAAGATTCTCCCCTACAGGTTTCTGATTTCTAACCTCCAGAATTGTGTCAATAAAAATTTCAAATCAATGAAATGATCCTGTAGCTAAGACAATGGAAAAGTAAGAATAAATTACACCTAAAGCATGCAAAATGAAAAGAATAAAAATGATCATAGCACAAGTTCATGACATAGAAGGACAAGAGAGAGAACAAAAACTGATTCTTTGAAAAGATCGATAAAGTTGACAAAACTTTAGGAAGGGTGATAAGTGAAATCGGATAGAAGATGCAAATAACAAAAATCAGAAATGAAAGATGAAACATTACTACTGATATTATAAAAGCAAAAGGGGTTATAAGATAAGACAATTAATAAATTTATGCCTACAAATTAGATAACTTAGGTGAAATGGAAAATTTCCTAGCAAGACATGAACTACCAAAACCAATTTAAGAGGAAATAGAAAATATAAGCTGAAAAGTACAGAAATTGAATACTTAATTTAAAAACTTCCCACAAAGTAAGACCAAGAATCAGATTGCTTTCTGGTGAATTCTTCCAAATATTTAAAGAATGATTAACACTAATGCTTCACAAAGCTTTTCAAACAATAGAAAAGGAGGGAAATTTTCCTAACTCATTGCATAAGGTCAGTACTGCCCTGATATCAAAATAAGATAAAGATATCACAGGAAAAGAAAACTACAGATCAATATCTCTTATGAATATAGATTCAAAAATCCTCAACAAAGTACTAGAAATCCAAATTGAACAACATATAAAAAGGATTATACACCATGACCAAGTAGGATTTATCCCAGGGGTGTAAGATTGCTTTAACGTCTGAAAATCAATTAATGTAATACACCACGCCAATAGAAGAAGTTACTGGGAAGGATGAACTGCAGCCAGTATCTCTGCAGCTTGTCCTCAAGGTCACAACCGACACTCATCCTCTCTTGCCCCCACCCTCCCTCCATTCCAGATATCCTCACTCTCATTAGCACCTCTTCTGGTCCCCCTGGCTTTCCTGGTGGTGTGTCACATGTATCCCTGAGAAGTTTGAGCCTCTTGTCACCAATCTCTTTTTAAGCCAGTGTTGCTACATCTGTCCATTTATCATCCCAAACAGGCATGGCAGTACCTAGAGGCACCCATGTGGATCAGATGAATTTTACATACATTTCTCTCTGGTCCCACGTGTCACAGCATGATCAGGCTAGGTGGGGAAGTTAGCCTGCCCTCTGTGGGATCTCAGAATAACAGTCTCAGAGAAAGGTATTCTCCTATCTCCATCCACCCTGCTTTCTCCGATCTCCTTTTATTTTCTTATTTGGAATCTTGCTTTGTTTAAAATTTCTCTCTTTTGTCATTTATTTGCTGCTTGTTTCTTCTCTGTTGTCTACAAACACACTCAAGTTCCAAGATGATTTAAAAAGCAAATACACAGCAAGAATGACAATAGCAAACTTCTCTCAGTACTCCCTTCTTTTCACGATGTTCTTTTCTTTCATTACTTCTCTTTATTGTCAAACTTCTTGAAAGAATAGTCTCTATGTACTTCCAGACTTCATCTTCAAGTTGAAGTGCTGAAATCTCCAAATGATCTGCTTATATTGCCAAAAGCAGTGGACTAATGTTTGTTCTCCATTTTCAATCTGCATCACGGAGCAGTATTGTCTGTAGTTTCTTAACACTCTCTTTCCTTTTGGCTTTTCTCACCCTTCTTTGGTTCTCAGCCTGCATCTCAGAGGCTAATTATTCTGACTTCTTCATTGCATATATTATTTGCTTCACTCCATGCATACTGCTGCCCTCCCAGGTTTTTCTTCTGTCTTCTCTCCCTGCATTTAGTATTACCCAATCACTAACAATCAACACTATTCCTAGGTATTCCAAGGCTCTCTCAACAGCAACTCATCTGCTCAAGACAGCTCAAATTAAGTAAACCAAAAAAAAAAAAAAAAAAAGGAAAAAAAAACCCCTAAACTCTCTTAAAACCAACTCTTGCCATTATTATATTTACTCCCTTCTTTAACTGTAACATCACTAGCCTTGAATTTTGAAAGAACAGTTGAGTCATACTGACTTCTTTCTTTTCCTTACCTTGGTGACTATCAACTACCAAATCCTGTTCATTCTACTTGGAAACCTGTCTCTTAATTCATCCTTTTCTCTCACTTCCCACAGATTTCAACCAAGACCAATACACTTTGACTGAATGGATGTGATTGAAGCTGACTGGCTTTCAGTCTGGCCTGGTCAGTTTTCTGGAGTGGCCTGGGTCTTGTTTTCTTCAGGCAGAACATAGAGGCAGCTCAGGTTTTGTTGCTGGACCTAGCAGGAATTTTGACTTTCCCTTTCATAGGGAAGGAGAGCGGACCTTAAAGATTCTATATTTCTACCAAAGGGAGGAAGGAGGGCTGAGGCAAACTGTGACAAGCTGTCAGGTAAAGTGGAATGGTTTTTTGGTGGGCATACACTCTGGGAAATGGATTTTCACATGTGTCAATTACTTTTCCTTTGCATGCAGGGACCTAGAAAGAGGGTCCTGGCAGTGTCAAAATCAGATAGGCAGATGTGATAATCTGTAACACTAACTGAAGCCTTACAATGACGAAAATATTCATTTTCATTTCTTTATTTTTTTATACACTGCCATTGTTCACAAAACATTTTAGACAGTGTTTAAAGCATTGTTTTTGGTTTGGAGGACATAAAAATAATAGAAAAAGATAAATAAAAGCTTCAGCCACAAGGGAAATAATATATACTAAAGATGCAAAACCATATACATGAAATAGTTTAGGAACTTTACAACTAGCCACAGATTTCTCTGGTGCAGTGAGAACAAAGGGGCTGCTGTAGACTGGGTTTAAGAGGAAGTAATCTCTGAGATGGCAGCCTGACTTTCTGGGATCTGGAAGACCTAGCTATTGGGTGGTCCTTGCTCACCATGTGATGGGAACTATGGGTTTTCTGACAATGGGTCTAGACATTTCATAATTTTCTGTATAATTACCTCACCACCCAAAGGACAGGCACTGTTATTCTCCTACACTTGAATTAAGACATGAACTTGTCTTTATCTGCATTCCTGTGGATCTAAACCCATTTGTAAATTGGACCTTTGAGGACATTATTAGTTACGGTGGGGAGGCATTTGTGAATAGGCTCTTTGAATATCCGTTAGGATGAGCCCAATTTGAATAGGAGTGTAAAGCACTAACTGAGCACTTTCTTCCCTGTAAAGATAAGTTGAGTCCTTAACACCCATGTCTGGAGTCCTTGTAAGAAAAGAAAAATTGAAACATAGTCAGCATAAGCCAGAAGTCAGTGGAAATCAAAGGAGCAGATACAAGGAGAAAGGAATCTCCATGTGAGAGAAGACTGCCAGAAAGCTACAGATTCTGGAGAAAGCAAGCCCCGCCAATAGCTTGATGTTGAACTTCTTTCCTTCAAAACCATGAGACAATGAATTCCAATTGCTTAAGTCAAGCAGTGTATGGTATTTTTCATAGCAGCCTGACAAACCAAGACCCCAAGCATCACACCGGGCTCTGGTAACACTGGTCCATTGGCTGGAAGGCGAGTTGACTGACATCTCTGTACAGAGCTCCTTACTGGGTATCTCAACTGTGCCAACACTGTCAGTGGAAACGTGCTTTCCAGGCACATCGTACACAGTGCCCTATTTCATGCTTTCTTGGAAAAAGCTGATAATGATCATAAAGTTACAGTTGGTGTGACGGTGCCAACTTGCATTCTCAGAGATGGAGTTTAGGCCATAACATGCTTACTGGGGAGTGCCTCTGGGATCAGCACCTGTGGAAAGGATGGGCAGTAACAGGTAGGGAGAGGGAGAGCCCCAGGTGTCACTCTCCCGACTGCATTCTCAGCAGAATCCAAGGTGAGCTATGGAGTAAATAAGGCCCACTGACGTTGTCCTATGGTAGGTGGAAATGATCAGGTCTTTCTTCTCTTTCTTGGTGATGAATGTGGGGGCTAGAGCTCCTTTCAGATAGGAAAGCCTGGAGACTGTCTTCCAATTGCACTCCTTGAAAGAAAATATAACTAGCTCTTTTCCATGTCCACCGCAATGATGAGAACTAAACTGTATGGAAGTGCTTAGTAAGTGCTTTACAGGGATGAATGAATTTAATCTCAATAGCTACCCTATAAGGTAGGACTGTTAACATTCTCTTTATCAGATGAGGAAAATAAAGCTGTATGGATAAGTAACTTGCCCGGGGTCACATGGCTCGTAAGTGGTAGAATCCAGATTAGACAACTCTGCTTATCTGAGCTTATTTTTCTACACTGTGTCACCCATGGAGCGAGAGATACACAAGAGGTATCAGAAATGGTCAGCAATCTGTAAAAACACACTCTCTCATTATGCAGAGAAGAATTATATCCTTGAGAAAGAGACATGTAAAATATAGCATGTTACAGAATAAAGGCTGCAGGGGCTAGATAAGTTTGAATCTACCAACTTCTGGCTGTGTGACTTCGAGCAAGTCACATATACTCTCTGAGCCTCAGGTTTTCCATTTGCAATAGAATCTGCACAGCATGTAGTACAATGCTACTAGATTATATCACCACGTTTACCTGCAGGAGGGGTGAGCAGACCTCAGGGAGGACTATAAGGTTCATGGAAGACAAGGAGTTAGGCTGAGCTTTGAAAGGTAATGATGAGGAAAGGAAGCAGGAGGGAAAGCTTGGAAGCTAAGAAGGAATGATGACTTTTTTAACAACCCTTTTAACAATGGGTCTAGACATTTCCTAGGTTATTTGTGTAATCGACTCACCGCCTAATGGATAGTTTTTGTTATTCTCATTTTTTTCAGATGAGAGAACTAAGGCTTAGAGAGTTATGAGATATGCCTTGAGTTCAAATAACTACTGAATGGCAGAACCAGGGTTTGAACCTAAATCTGGGATTTTGAAATCCGTACTCTTTCCATCTGTCATGCTAATGTCTGTCACTTGTCTGTTACATAACATGTAAGTTCTGAAAAGCAGCGCTATTGAAGATGACAAATCAAGCTTTGAAATGGAGCATCCTCCCGTTCAAATAATATTTTCATGTGGTCTGGAGAAGCGTGATTCAGACAAGGTCTGTGAAGAAATTATTCTTTCCTTTTCCCCATGTTTCCTTCTCTTGCCTGCCACTGCCTCCCAGGCTCTGAGGCGTTTTTAGGATGTTCTTTTCTGCCTTGCCCTCTGGGTTCAGTGCAGAAGGATTTATCTGCCTACCTCTGGAGGCTTCCCTCCCCAACATCGCCTCTGCTTTCAGAATAGGCACAGGCTTGATCCTGCAATAAACATTCACTGACCTGAGCTGACACTGAAGGAGGGAATAACTAAACTCAGCTCCAAGTTTGTACTGCCAGAGGGGATCAGGATGAAGCTGTGGCCTGGAAATATCAGGTGCTGCACCCTGATGCTGGGATGTAGGGAGAATGGGGACAGAGATAACGTGCGAATGTAAAATAATGATAATCATAGAGCAACAATAATGATGGCAGCAACGATTAGCAATAATAATATTGTGATGGTGATAGGGAGAAGATATCATCTTTACTGAAGGCATCCTCCTCATCCTCACATTTCTATCCTGGTTGATTAGAATAGAGCAGTAAATGGAAACAGAAGGAACACTCCAATACCAAGAGCTGATTGGCAGTATTGGGAGCCCTCTCCCTGCAAATGTCCAAGATCTGCTGTCCTTGAATCAAGAATCACACAAGGGCGATGGTAGCACTAACTTCAGGTTAGAGGAAGTGAGTAGAATCCAGATTAGGTAACTAATCTGAGGTCCCTTTAAATGGGAACGTAAAAAATGCAGGGATTTTCCTAGCAATCAGGTGCCTCCCTGTCATGACATGAGGTTCTAGAGATGGAATGCGCAGTCAAGTCAATTTCAGAATGTCTTCGGACACGAGGACTGGATCAGGCTTCATAGTTGTGTAATTATAGGTGCCTGTATATATGTCTCTGTGGCCTGTTGAGCAGGGATCCTGTGCCACCTGGCAGACATGTGGTCTTTTTTTCTGTTTCTTCATCCGCTTGGGAAAGGCAGTTTGCTGGGAATGTACCGCTCCAAAGGTCAGAGGTGCTGAAGCTAAGCGCAAAATTGGTGGACAACTCTTGATTTAAAATAAATATTGTACAAAATAAGATAAAGAGTGAGAAAAATCCAAAGCAGTTAAGTGTTTGCCTATAAATAAATCCAAATCGGTCTCCCTCTGGCAGGCTCTTTCCCTGGAAGTTGGGGCTTTCTTTAAAGTCAAAACAGGTGAGTTCAGCAGCCGAGGCCAGGGTAATTGAGGAAACTAATTTTAAAGATAGATCTTCACACTGGGTAAATTTAGAAGATGGAATACTCATAAAGAAATTAACCGTCATGTCCTCAATTTAGTGTCCCGTCTATGACAATTACAAGAATACTAGCCAGATTTTTCCTTTTGACCACAATTTTCCTGTCCTCTCACACTATGGTCTAGACAAATTATTTTCTTCAAGCTCTGAGTGGAAATCAGTGATGAGGCAAACTGCTGATATATGGGCAAAATGATTGTTTACCACGTGGGAGTTTGCTACTTGCAAAGAAACTTGAGTTCACAGGCACACTCTTATCTGTCTGTGGGATGCTGTCTTTTCCATAACGGAGGAGGGGGCCGGGCAGAGAAAGAGTGAGATAATTGGGCTAGGTTCTGTGCTTTGCTTGCCTCTTGCTTGGTTTTCTCCCCAAGATGACTCACTAAGCAGCCATTGTGCAGTGCGAGAAGCAACCAGTTAACGAATGCCGCCATGAATATGGGTCTCCTGTGGAAGCCTGCCACTCTTTTTCATTCAACGAGTATCTGTTGAGCACCTTTCCTTTGTGCTAAGTAAGCCTTGCCCTGCAAACTGAGAACAGGGACACATCTGACTCTCAATAAATCAGCAGACAGCATGCCCCATACTGTACTAGGTCGAAGGCATGGAGGAAAGACTCTAATAACGAAGGGTAAAATCCTGAAGAGGTTCAGAAGAGCTGGGCCTTTTGAGCTGGGCCTGAAAAGTGAGTTTGGGAACCTGATCAGCAAAGGAGACATTTCACGTAGGTGGAACTATGTGGCTAAATCAGAGAGAGCTGCAAATGGGAACATCATGTTGGAAAGGGCAGTAGTCCAGTTACAGCCATGGCTCTGTAGACTACTACATCTGAAAGGGGCTTTGCAAAGGTGCTCTCCAATGGTTTAATTTACAGATGAGGAAACCGAGTCCAGGATGGTGGAATTCACTTATCTGTGGTCAGAATCCATGGATTGCTTGATTCCTTTATGCCAGCTCTGTGTGGGTGTATTTGCATTTACCATTCTTAGGACATATTGATGGAACAGAGTTACTTACATGTTGTGTAATTCTGATCGTGCTGGCTTTTCCCCTTTGGCCAAGTTCACATATAGCGTTCTCTTGGCTTGTCTATGTTACAGGCATCAATCAACCCACTAATCCATCACTCTGTTTAGCAAATGTGCATTGACTAAGGGCAATGTCCAACTCTCGATACACTATTTATTTATTTCTTTTGCTTAGTAGAAGCACACATTTCTTTATCTTGCTCATCCTTACAATGGAGTTAATCCTGATTGCTTTCGGATGACAAAATCTGAGAATCCATTCTTGTTCAACTCTTTCAACATGCCTCGAGGCATACATTTCCAAATGGAAAGCACACTGGGATATAGCTCAGTGGGCCATTTCTGTGTCCGTCTTGCTCATATATGTTTCCAAGAAAACTATTTTTAGGACACCCTACCCAGCACTATTAGTTTCTGTTAATTAAGCTGAAGAGGATGAAGGTTCTTTCTGACAGACCCTTTCTTCTTGCAGAAGAAAATTTCCTCATGACCTATTTTGGAGTCTGGGGAGCTTGACTCCAGATGGAGGCTGCTGGGAACCAGAGCCTAGGATGTGCACTGTAGCCCCTGATTTCGGCTTTTCTTGGTCTCCTGGCTCCCCAGCCTCATACTTAGCTCTATTGCATAGGTGCAGGGCTGTCCAACTGCAGACCTGAGTGCTTGACTCTTTTCAGACCCTCACTGTCATGGGCTGACATATTCCAAGATGTCAGAGCAAATACCCTCCCCTGGGAATTGTCAGAAAAACAGTCTGTAGAATAAAAGGCACACATTGCGAAAAGGGAGGGGAGTTTAGAAAGCAGGCTGTCTTGACAGAAAGAGAAAAGTGTTGGAATTAATTCATAAACGTGTTGGATGGAAATTAGCAGCTGAAGATTTGCAAAGGGAGAAGAGACAGAGGGAGAGAAAAGAGGAAAGAGACAGACAGATGGAGAGGGGGAGGGACAGGGTGGAAAATAGAGCAGAAGACAGTTTTATTTCACACGCTTGCTTTACCATCAGCTGAGGCAGCCTGTGCTTTTACAGGAAGCCATCCTTGCCTCTGTGTTTTGTTCCCCTGTTAACCTCCCCCATTCTCATCCCCTTCTCCTGGCCTCCCCCCAAACTCTCACTCCATCACAACAGTTGTGCTTTTCACCCAAGTGGGATTCCCAGCTCTTAAGAAGGGGACTCTCTCTATACTAAAAGCACTAAACCTCTCACAGGTCCATAGCAAGGAAGAGAGAACCAGGGCTTTAGAGACCCATCTTGACAGCTGGCACTGATTGTGAAAAGTTACTGCACTTCTCTGAGCTGTAGTTTTCCACCTGTAAAATTAAAGTTGTCAGGCAGGCTAAAGAAGATTGTGCACACAAGATATTAATCTTCTAAACTGTTACACTGCATGCACTTGGCATTATTGTTATTATTATCATTATTATTGTCAGTAGTAGCAGTAGCAGTAGAAGTAGTAAAGTTTAAATTCTTTCTCTGGAGTTCTACACTTAGGAGGGCACTCTTTCAGATACAGGCCCAGAAATCCCAGCAGTGTGTTTAAACTCAGTTTTAGAGCAAGAGCGGCATGTGTTCACCAAATTCCACTCCTTAATTGGGCAAATGATGGCTGGAGTTTGGCCAGGTAACAAGTTTTGGTTCCATCCTCACCATAATACAGGCAACTCCCCAATTTCATTTTGAAAGAACAACGGAGATTACCGAGTGTGAGCTGAGACCAATTGAGTTCATTTCCCACATTGCAACTACAATAGTTTGCTCTGAAGTATCTTCTCCCATTTCCTTTTTACCTCCTTGGATTCCAAAGAGGCACTGCTGATTTCTGCAGTACTTTGTGCCTGCATTTGCTACTGCACTTAGTACGATTGTGTGTAGATGCAGATTTTTTTTCCAATAGTAGAAACAGATAAACTGAGGCCCTGTGCACAGTTATAACTTTTAGATAGTTATTTTATACTCTTCTATATTCCATTTTCTTTCTCATCCTCTGTGGCCTAAACTTCCTTGCTCTTTACCATTCCGCTTTAGAACTTCTCCCAAATAGGGAAGGAAAAACAAATGGTTCTTTGGGTAAAAGTCAGTCACAAGGATGCACCAATTCTTTCCAAGTATTTTACAATTTGAATTATTTAAACTCTAATTGGGCTTAGCTTCTCATGCATCAGAAGTTCCCCTCCCTGGCTTCTGGACTCCAGTTCCCCATCATGGGCAATTCTGAATCCATTCTTCAAGGTGATTGGGAGCTAAGGAGGCTGGGCAGGGGTGGGGGTGGGGGGTTGGGTTGGGCAGGAGAACTGGTGGGATCACTTATCATGCAACATTTCAGTGCTGGGCTAGTGGGTGGGGGCATTAGTGGAGATGAAGAGGCTGTTGAGAGACAGATCCTGAATATTGATGTTTTAATACGTGTGTGTGGTGATGGTGATGTTGCATTGAGCATAGCAGAATTTTAGAGATTGCCCATTCCAATGCATTTAACTCACTTGGCCAACATCCACAACAAAAATGCATCTTTAAATGTCACAGAACACAAGTGTAGGGGTGTGAGCTTGAGGTGAGTAGAAATGAATGAACAAAGCCTTGGCTCTTTCATGTAGTAATACTTTATTAGATGCTTACTATTTATGCTTAGTTACCATAGATCAAAATGATTATGTAAATCACAAGCTATGTTTCCGATTACCTTGGTTATGTTTTATTGATTAGAACACTAATCTCTGAAGCTCGTCTTCATTGTTTGTTAGCCATGTGGCACAACCACCTGCTTTCCCCTGAAGATGAATTTCTCTCAATATAAATAATAGCATGTTCCAACATCAGTAGTATAGGGGCACAGGGACTTTAGAGTGATACAAATTGAACTATAATTCTAATTCTTCTTCACTTGCAGCCAAGTTGCTACTAATAAAATTGTATCTGATGTCCAAATGGGGACAAATATCCTCAATTATCTAGCATTTGGTTATGTGAATCTTCAATAGCTATGGTCTCTGTGAGATTAGAGAGTATGGGTTGGAGATATATAACTATTTTATTATTAATTTAACAAATATTTATTGAAAATCTACTCCATACCAGGAACTGTTCTAGGTGATATAGAAGTGAACCTTGAGGGGAACAAGAAAAGATTTAGTATTGTCTACTTCCAGCTCCTTGGAAGCTGCTTTGGTATGCAAGAGTTTTTCTTTATTTGCTAGTAATAATAATGCCTTCTTCATAGAGTTGTTAAAAGGATTCCATTAGATAGAACCTGGAAGAGGTGTTTACTGCAGCACCTGTCATATAGTAGGGTAAAAAATAATGTCGATAATCATTGGTGGTATTATTATTATTATTTAATTTGACTGATTGTTCTGCCTCAGAGTGGATCTGGAGACATAACTTCTGACCTGTTCACCTCTACAAGTATGAATTGCACAATGCTGTGATTAGTACAGGAAGATCCACCATTTCTTCAAGAACCTCTTTATCTTCAGGCACTATATATAAACATTCAATCTCTCACACCAAAGATGGAGTAAAACAGATATAAAGCTCGCCGCGCTCAGGACAGACCTGCATCTCAGTGCAACACAGCCCACAGGTTCTCCCTTTCCCTTGCTTCACAGCCAAACTGGCTGCATTTGCTGTCCATGCCTCAGCTCACCACCTCCTGGCTCTTATGGCTGCCCCACTGCAAAATCATTTTTGCTGAAGTCACCAGTGTTTGCCCTGGGTTCCACTGAGATACTGAAAAGTGCTCTCCCTCAGGTCACTGGTACCTGATGTTCCTTCTGCTTCTTTGGTTGCTCCTCAGAAACCCTGTGAGCTCTTCCCCCATCAGTCAATTCACGGACTGCTTGATTCCTTCCCACTCTGAGCTCTTACCAAGTGGCTTCATTAGTATCTGGGGCTTCAGCTCCCTAGTTACACAAAGATGACCCCCAAATCTATAATTGTGAGTGTCATCTTTTTCTCAAGCTCAACCCCTAACTATCCAAATGCCAACAGAATATCTTTACTTGAATGTTTCACTAACATCTGAGCTTCAGCATCTCCCACCTTGCCCTCAATTCAGTGACCACTATTTTTCCCATTTCACTGTGATTGAGAACACTGTCCACTCAGTTGCCCAAACCAGAAACAGGGTGGCAGCCTAAAGCCCACACAGACTTTAAAAGGAAGCCTGGTCTCACTTTCTTTTGCAGCTCTCCAAGACCTCCAACTTCATGTAGATGGCTGGCCTGACTCTAGCATATATTCATTCAAAATCTCATCACACTGCACTATGATGTCTGATTTAATTCCCCTGCTAGGCTATAACCTCCTAGTAGGCAGATAATATATCATATTCTTGGGGTCCCCAGGCCCATCACAGTCCTAGATGTTCAGTGAATGTCTGTAACAAAAAAAAAATGAATGCTTGAATGAATCCAAAGACTGTTCAACAAACAAACACCAACAAAAAATTTCGCAAAAAAGATCAAATTGAATAACAAGCAATTATAATATAAAATACAAATTTGAATTCCTCTCTAAGACTGAGAGAGGTCAGACTCATGTTGGCCCAAGTGAGGTGACAACATAGTACCTGCTCATTGAGCAGGTAAGATATGCCAAGCCCTCTGCTTGTTTAATCCTTACAGGTAACTTGTTTAATCTCTAAAAAAAGGTGTGGCTTCCCCCAACTAACCAATGAGAAAACTTGGGCTCAGAGGAGGCTAGTCCAATGCCCAGGGTCCAGCTCTTAGATGGCAGATTTGCAGTTGACCACTGATGGGTGACCTCTCCTCTGCTTGCTGGGTTTCCCTGCACCTTCTCATGGCAAAATCCACTTTCCATAGGGAGGAGTGTTTGAAATGGAGACTATGGTGAGCCTCAGGAGGAGTAAGACTGCAATAACTACTATGGAGCATTTAAAAGACATATTTTACACCTTGTAGGTCTATAATTTTTTGTTATTTGATTTGTAGAACTATATGAGATGTGAATATAAAGTAGCAAGGCTGATTTTATTGTATGGCTTGTGGAAATTTGTCCCTTTACAAGAGTATCCAGGCTTTCTAGAAGGAGGTGCTTGTCTTCAGTTAACTTCTATTGATTTCCTACAAGATAAGGAGTTGGAGGAGCAGGGAGGGAATGAGAGGGTTATGAGGAGAGTCCCTTAGTAGGAATGAGGATGGATCCTGTGCCAGCTTCACAGACCCTCTGCAAACTGTGGAGAGTGGACATCAATTCTCTCATTCAAAAAAAGATTTGCTTAGCACTTACTCTTTTTTTCAGCTCTAATCTTATGGTGGAAGACTCAGGGATGAACAAAGCAAAGAGACTGCTCTTATGGAGCATAGCATACAATTCTAGTTGCAGGGAGACAATTACACCTGCATGTGCACATGCACACTTTGGAGGAAAAAGAGTAGAATAAAGGACTGATGTGGTGGCAATTGGATTCTATAGCTATCAGTAAAGCGGGCTCTAGGTCTAAGGGGATACTTCTTACACATCTTGCTGTACAATGCAAATTTTGCATGCCTCATTTTTTTCTGTTGGCTGGTTTATTGCAGTTTGCTGTTTCTGTTATTGTTATTTTTGTTTTTCCTTGGGTTTATTCTGTGGTGTTTGGTTTGGTTGATTGCAGTCATTTTGGCATTAAGGATTGAGAACGGAAAAGGAATCGATGTTCACCAATTTTGATAGTTATCATTGCACCAGGCCCTGTGAGAGGAAGTTTCTCATGTATCACCTCCCTTAGTGTTCACAGCAACCCCAAGACTTAGCTCTTATTAACCCTGTTTATAGAGTAGGAGACAGACTCCCAGGGAGGGTAAGTCATTCTCTCAAGTTTAGAGAGCTGGGATTCTAAACCAGGAATTGGAATAATTCATGCCCCATGTCAGTGCTCTGCACTTGTCCAAGCAGGCGAGTCCTACTTTGGAAAGTGTGTGATGTGATGAGTAATGGCAAGAGCAACAGATTAACTGACCTGAATTCTGGTCTCAGATCAGCAGCTGACTAGGAAAACCATTTAATATACATTGGCTTCAGTGTTCAAGAGTTCAAAATGAGAATGAAAAATGAGAGTCCTCATTTATGTCTTGCATTGCTTATGTAGGATATTATATGGGATTGCTTTGGGTTTTCGAGGATGGTAATTGTGTCACATCTAAAATATTGTGTTCTGTCATGTGATCCAATCTCTTGAAATTTCTTTGAGCCTAAAAACCGAAGCTGCAATCAATTATTACCTCTCTGTTCACTAGCACAATATTTCTAGTTTACTACACCTCCATTTCTCTCCCATGAGAATCAATTTCTTTAGCTCTGCCACAATGGTTCTTCAATCGCACCTCTCCACTGAGTCTATGATTTGGGTAGGTTTATGTAACATAAATAGGCATCAAACACAGGCTTCTTACTTTATGTAATGCATACACAGAGCAGCTTGGTGCAACCTTCTCTCAGATAAACACAAGCTGTAAGTTTTCCTTATTTATGAATAAGGCACAGTTTGAAATTGCTTTTACAACTGGATACAAATTTCCTTACATCAATTCACATACTTCCATTGGATCTAGAATTCTCCAATAGCCATCACCATCCATGGTACAATGAAAGTTTATTAATAACCACAAGCTAAATTTGGCTTTTCTTCAAAATCAGAGAAAGACCTCTCCTTGCTCCCCACATCACACACCCACAAAATCTTTGGACAACCTAGGGATTTACCTGCCCTACTCAATCCAAGTTACTTGCCCTTAGAACCACTTCACAGAAGAAATTGGAGACATTGGAGGAATGAGGTCATTTTCTATAAGTAATAAGAGCTAACATTTGTTGAGTGCCTGTTGAAGGCCAAGCGTGCTATTGATCACTTTACATGCAACAGATACTATACTTTCATTGTTATGATCGCCCCCATGTGCAAATGTGAATACTGAGGATTAGCAAATGTAAGGGACTATGCTAAGTCACAGAAACAGTAACCGCTAGAGGTGGGATTCAAAGGGATGTTGCACTGAGGCATCTACCTGAAACCACTGCACCAAAGGCTTTGAAGTGGCCTGGAGCACAGAGAATGAGTTGCAATAGAGCTTTAAACCCAGGTCACTTGACTCACATGAAGGGTGCTGAGGGGGCAGCATTTTCTTATTTTCTTAAAAGCAGAGTGATACATTCATGGCCTTGTCTCCAAATGATTTTAGAATCTGATCTAGAAAGCTGATACATGAGCAAACAGGGGAAATATATTAAGGGACAAATTTAAAACAGTGGAAGAGTGTGGATTCTATAATGTAAGATGAAGGACCTATTTCTAATATACAAATAAAAGTAGAGGAGCCTCCATATCTGGGAGGAAGTTTCCATGAGTAATACGTCCCCCACCACATACACATGCACATATAATACACAGCAGGGTTTTACCACCTTTTCTTTTTTCCAGTAAATAGAAAAGCAGGCTTGGGATGAGATAGTAACTTTATCCTCAGCTGTCTCCCATAACTTCAGAATCTTTTATTCCACTGCCAGCCTTTCATCAACGTGTGGCTGTCTCATTGAACTAATATCCTTTACAAATTAATCAATTGGGACTCTTCATTCATTCTCCGAACGCCTGCTTCCCTAGACCTTTTCCTTCTAGAATTATCCCCATTGCAGGAATGGCACCACCCAGTTGCCATCAAAACCAAAGGAGTTGTCCTCAATCACTTTCTTTTCCTTACCTCCGAAACCCAAATGCTAAACTTCCATATACCTTCCCATTTTCCTCCATCACTGTTGCTGCTGCCATAATTTCTTGCTGTTCTACTATTGAGCCTCTCCTTCTTTGTACTCCTAATACCCATTCTCTGCATGACAGCCAGAGAGATATTTTATACTTGATAAATCAAATCGTGTCACTTACCTGCCTAAAGTTTTCAAAAGTTGCTGCATAGTACTTGTAATAAATTCTCAAAGAGTTGCCATGGCATCTAAGACCCAGTGTAATTGAGATTTCCTCTGTTTCTGGATCCAGGGGTTTCCTCAACCTCCTGCCTCTTCATTCATCCTTTGTTCTACCTCAGAGCATCACACAGCTTGCTGCGTCTGTTCAGTTAAGTCACAGCTCAACTGTTCCCCTTAAGAGGCTTTCCACTACTATCCAATCCATCCACTTTCCAACCATCAAAGTCTGTTTTCTCCCCCAAATTTATAGCACTTTGCAAAATACAAACATTTGTCTATGTTGTTTATCTCTCTCTCTCTCATCTATCTACCTGTCTATCTATCTATCTATCTATCTATCTATCTATCTATCTATCTATCTATCTATCTATCATCTAATCTCTTCTCCTCTTCAACACTGCTCACATGCCCTCCCAGAACAGAAATGTATGTAGAAGTTGATCTTTCTTGTTAAACACTGTATCTCCAGCTCCTAGAACAGTGCCTGACATAAGATCGACATGAAATACATTGGTACCAAACTATTTGATGACTAATAAATGAAACTAATATTAGAGTTTCTGTTGGACTTCTTTTGTTTGTCTGCTTGTTTTGGTACCAAACTATTTGATGACTAATAAATGAAACTAATATTAGAGTTTCTGTTGGACTTCCTTTGTTTGTCTGTTTGTTTTTCCTCTTTTACTGGTATATTTCCTTCATTGTTTGTCTTGGCTATTCACTGCTGATGGCAGTGATTTTTCAGAATAATCCAAGGCAGATAATGTGGTGCCTTTGGAAAGTTAGTTTCACAGCCCCACTCTGGTTTGGGGCATTGGAGCACACCCACAGCCTATGAAAGATGCCCTTATGAACTGCAGGGGTCTGATGTGGGTTTAGTTGTCAGAACAATTGCTTGGGTTATGAGCAGAAGTTGCTGTCTGCAAAGCTCGCCTCCCTCATGTTTCTCCAGTTCTGCTCCTTACTTTGGTGGTAGCTTCTTCCTGGGATGCAGGTTTTTAGGGTCTGACCAAAGGTTCATCACTGGGCAGGTTCCATATACAAACAGGAAAGTAATGGACACACAATCTTATTTAAGCCAAGTGGAAATTAAATAATGTTATCCTCACACTATTATAAGTGTGTTTTCCAAATGGGTTGCCTTAATTCTCACCCGGCTTCTCTGGGACATTCTATCTTCTTTAGGTTCCAAATACCAGCTTGCAGTTTTAAGTTGCTAGTGTCATCTGAGCTTTGAGTAGGTTCCAGCCCTTCTTTCTGCCTTCGCCGTGCCTCTTTTCTCCTACCTGAGAGAATTCCTTTTGGTGGGGATCCACATTCACAAGCCTTTCCATAATTAATTCTCTCTGCCTTGCCAATGGTACCATTTCTTTGTGGTCACTGTGATCCTGCAACCAACTTTGCATGTTTTCCTGCAGAGTGCCACAGGTAACAGAAGTCCACAGATCTTCCACTGAGAGTTAAGTTGTATACAGAACACTGACCTCTCACTCACATTTCTTTACATGTCACAATTTTTTTGTCACGTGAAAATAGGAGTTTTGCTCTGTGATCATAATTTATGAATATCAAGCTCTCCGAGTGTACCATGCCATTGGTGAGGTGTTGCTCATATTATCCCACTAATTGTCCAACCTTATGAGATAAATGAGATAGGAACTATTAGGTATCAGTTACCCAGCTGGAGGGTTGAAGAGACAGCCAACTTCATTCTCCATAATCTTAGACATCATGCCACCGTGTCATCATAAAACAGTCCAAACACCAAGAGGGGTTTTGCTGGGGAATCACTCTATCATGGTACTCAGCCATAATGAAAATTTTCAATTTTCATAGAAAATTCCCATAATAAGTTACTTTAATCTTTGTTCATTGGGAACCTCACCTCTTTTCCTCTTTCCCATTTCAATCTGTTGTTAATCTTCTGTTCCATTAATGGGCATACTGGTCCTGGCAATGCCCTACAAATGAATGAAATCTACACAAAATTGTTGAGTGACCTAGGTTCACAAAAAGACCAGCCCTTTGTAGTGGTATCTCTGATTCACTAGCCCTTAATTGACCCATTTAATCATTCCACCAGTAGTGAACTGGTAGACAGTCTTACAGAAAAGAACAGATACAGGGTCTTCTCTCTAGAGTCTGAGATAACCTCTAGTGGGGGGAGTCAGAACTGCAAAAAATTGGGTACTGGGTGTATTCCCTCCCCAAAGGCAGGACTTATTATGTCTTATTAAGTAATTCCATGCCTAACTTTTTCCTGTCTCTACCTCCTTCCTCCTCTTCTTCCTCCTCCTTCTTTTTTTTAATTAGAGAAATTGCAGGTTCTTCTCTTCTTTACCATCCTCAGCCATTTCTCTTCTTCCCTGGAATCTCATGCTCTTTCCACCTTTCCTTTCTTTTCTCTCCCAACAACTCTTGCCATCTCAAGCAATCCTACATAAGCTGACTTAGCACTGAACAGCTACATTTTTATCACCTGAGAAGCAATAGGGCCAACAGGTATCCAAACAGGGAATGCCATCTGAGTTCCTGCACCCACCTGGCACTGCCACCCACCATGCTCAGAGTGCTCATTTCCTTGGCAGGGGGAGGCAGTGTTCAAGATACAAACTTTGTAATTGAAGAAAACCATAGGCATCATCTCCTCTTGCTAGTTTTGCACAGGTTGGGACATTCAAGCCTTTTCAGGCTGGAGATCATGGACAAAAACATTGCAGAGTTCAGAGAATTAAGCACAGTGAGTATACAGAAAACCCAGGTATGCTCAAATCTTAAGGAAAAAATGTATGCCATTAAAACTAGTGGGAGATCCCTGAACCCCTGGACTGTCTCTCCTCTCTGCATCCTTTCTCAGAGCAATGCAGCCCAGGAGCTCACTGTGTCCTACTCCGCTCTTGCCTTTATTTATGTCTGGCTTTGGGGAAAGGATCTAATCCATGCTTTCAAGGAGCTAATCCATGTATTATTTCACCTGTGATAAGTATTCTCTCTTTCTGAGGTCTGTTACTCCAATTAAAATTTTCTGGCCTAAAAATAAATGTGGGCTAACTGTTTCACAAGCTGGGGTGGGGGGAAGAACAGTATTTATTTGTGTTCAGCCCCTAGCCACTGAGACCACACAGCATGCCTTTGCAGCCTTCAGCAACTAAGGTAATGCATTATAACAGCTTAATGCTTATTTTTAGAATTAAATTTTAGTTTTTACAATTGTTCAGAGGCCAACCTAATTTAACAAAAGGATTTGAGAAAGAACACAGCAAGGTATCACACAACCACCATTAAATGGGGACATGAGGGTAAGACACATGCAATAGGGGTGGGGGCTTCTGCTTGCTGGAACAGATAAACGTGTGGTGACATGCTCTTGGATTAAAGCCTGGGAGAAATTCATCTGAGCCTCAGGAAACTGAGGGGTTGGTCTCTGGGAACAATCTCACTGGGGCTTTTACCAACCCATTATGGCGTTACTACAGGATCTTATCATAAAGCCACAGAAAGCTTCTGTGAAAATCCATCCCAATACTTCTTGGGCTCTCTATGTATTTTTCTCCCAGTCCATGCTTTTAGGGCAATGAGCCACACTCATAACAAGCATGGGCAGAATGGGGACCATTTTGCACGTTGCGCAGAAAGAAGAGACTCAGATTTGCCTGTATGGAGACTGCTAGCGAGTGGAGGGGCTTGAGTGTTTCAGAGGTGGGTCCTCGGAGCAGGAGGCTTATTCCATATTTTCGCAAAGGCCCGGGAGAGCTCTGGCAGGGGGCTGTAACTTGGCTAGGGGAAGCCTTACTTGGGACGGGAAACGGAGTTCAGTTCTCCCGGGTGGGGTTTGGCAACTTGGGCATCCTGCATCCAGAGCAGGGAAGGCACGAGTGTCAGTTTCCAACACGCTGCTTTCCCCAGAACGCTCTCTCACGCCCTCCCTCTGCAGGTCCCCTCCCTCCTCCCCCACCAGCCACCCCCTGCTAGGGAAGCCGTGGAGAGGGGCGCCGCGTTCTCTCTCTCTCCCTGGCTGGGGCGTGCGCGCCTCGGCGGGCAGGGCTAGGGGAGCAGGGACAGGGCGACAGCCCTCCGGCCCCGCGTGGACCCCGCGCCCTGGCGGCTACGGGCCGGCGCGGAGCGGGTTAAGTGTCGCCCGCCCCGCTCCGCCCGAGCCCGGTGCGCGCCGAGTGTGCGGGGACCCAGCTGCGGTCAGCGCGCCGCGGCTGCCATGACAACCCGGGAAGCGGGCGCGGGCCTGGGCAGCGCGCGAGGGGACGCGGGCGCGGGGCGCGGGCGCTGAGCGGTGCGGTCCCGCGCTGCGGTCGCCGCGGGCTCGGGGGTCCGGCGTCCCGGAGGAGGCGGCGCGGTCCTCTCCTGCGCCCTGCGCGGCGCCGGCGGCTCCTCCGAGGGGACCCCGCCCGAGCTGGCCGGAGAACACCCAACGGACCCGAGGACCGCGGGCGGGAGCGCGGCCTGGCCTGGCCCAGGAACTTTTTACCGCCTCTGGGGTGCAGACCAGAAATCCAGGCTGGCTGATAAGTACATCTGTCCATGTGTGTGATCTAATAAAACAGTTTCTCCTCTCCTTGAAGCAGCAGCTTTTTATGGCAGCTCCTTTATGTCAGAGACACTTGCCTCGCTTCTCTGGGTTATAAACTTTTGATGCCAGACCTCTGCAGAACGTGCCCAACTGAATCCTAAAGTAGCGAGCGTCTTGAAGAGAGAGGCAGAGAAAGAGCAATCTGTGACCTTCATCATCAGTGCACCTTCCTTCTTCCTCTCCCTTCCCGGCCGCCTCCTGCCTCCCCAGGGGAGCAACGAGAAGGCTCTGTTTTTGGCTGCAAAGAGGGGGCACCTGGGTCTGCCGGGCTGGAAAGCTGAGGCAGGAATCGAGGAAGGACCACTGGACTCGGGAGAGCCTGGACTCTTTTTTTTCTCTGGCCCCCTCTCTGCTTCTGGCTGGCTCCATCCCTTTCCTTCTTCCCCAGGCGACTTCCTGTGGCCGGCTTGTGTGTCGGGGGGCGTGTGCCTGCTGCCGCCCGGAGTTGTGGGAAGTTGTGTCTGCCGAGGATGGGGGTCTGTGGGTACCTGCTCCTGCCCTGGAAGTGCCTCGTGGTCGTGTCTCTCAGGCTGCTGTTCCTTGTACCCACAGGAGTGCCCGTCCGCAGCGGAGATGCCACCTTCCCCAAAGCTATGGACAACGTGACGGTCCGGCAAGGGGAGAGCGCCACCCTCAGGTAGGGA